>VMDR010007993.1:0-38198 GCA_007922815.1 Macrotus californicus
AAAAAAATGTACTTTTTACTTTCTAAATGTTTTATCCCTTGCCAGGTCAATGAAACCCAGGAAGACTTATGCCTTTCATATAATAAAGATCATACTGAACAAAGGCTTTTAGAGTGAAATGTAACTTCTTCAAACAATGTCCACAATAAAGATGTACTTTCACCATACAATAAACAGTTCAAAAATTTTTGTGGCCTGATAGTAGGTATAGTCCCACAGCAGAATCAAAAGATATTATGATGGTTCAAAGGCAAATTAAATGGAGGGTAATCATCTCGTTTTTGTAAATAGGAAGTTTCCAATTTAAATGAAGTCTAAAAATACAAGTTAGGGCTCTGACCATACAAAAGGGTAATACTCAAAGGAAGCTCACAGTTCAGAATTGTCCTATTGCTATTGGTAGAAAACTCACAGTAATTTTCTTGTAATAATTGAACTTAACAGTATTATAATTCAAATAAACAGGTTAAATCAGGGACCTTGTATTTTGGAATCCCAGTATTAACTGCCTACAAATAAGTATTAGCCCACATCTATTACCAATGACCCAGATGTTTCTTTCTAATGAACTGACCATTACATCTCCCAAGTTCTGAAACGGCCAACAGACCATAGAAAGACACTGCTATAGGCTCCTGCTTGAAACCAGCAGCTTCAGCAAACTGCCGGCCTTGATTCAGGGCCAAAGGAAAACAAAGTCCTTAAATTACGCAAACTGTCAGTCTCCCACCAGCCTTCAGTCTAGCTACCAAATTGAACAGAGTAAAAAGATACGGGTAAGGCAGTGTCTGGTCATTGGAAGAGACTGATTAGAACAACGAACGTCATCCACAAAGGCCAAGCACCTCTGACTGGAACGAGTGGTATGGGCCTAAAATGGAAAAAAACCAAGTAAGTCAAAAAAACAAGCAAGCAAACAATAAAAAAAAACAAAAAAACAACCAACCCACATAAGAACATACAACCAATTATCTATGAGATTATTGAGTTATAACATGTGAGAAACGAACATCTTCAGAAGCTAGAAAATTCAGCATTTACATTTATTCACCAATACTAGGTAAAAGGAAAAAATATTTTTTAATTAAAAATTTAAAATTGACAAATCAATCAACCCTAATTTGATTTTTACTTCTCCTGCTTATGAAAATGTGATACAGACAAATGGTTTTAAACTATTTTACCTTTTAGCAGAACCCTTTCCAAATTTTAATCTTAAGTGGAATCTCAAAAACATAAAAATGAAATGACTTATTAAATCAAAGACCAAGGGCCTAAAAAACAAATTTAACAGCGATCACGAACTCCTTTTCCTATCAAACCTTACTTCACTACATTCATTGCTCCTATTATTCTACCTATCTGCCTTCTAAAGCAAGGTTCCCAAGGAACTTGGGCTTAACTTGTGCCTATTTCTGAACTAATTAATTTCTGAACCAAAGAACTGAGAACACTATGGTAGCCCCTCAATTTGCAGATGAGAACAAAGGCCCGGAGAGATTACCAGTGCAGGCACAGAACTGGTCAGGAAGGAACTGAGACTAGAATCCATGTCTCCGGACTGCCAGATAGTGTTCTTTTCAGTATACCCCCCATCCAATAAGTCAGAGCCGAGAGTGTCCAACAGTGCTTGGACGATTACCCTAACTTTATAAACAAAGCAAATGTACACCCCTTAGACGTATATACACAAATTACCTGTTGGGCGGCACCATCTGTGGCCAGCATTCTGCGTTCCTTCAGCTGCCGATGTAGTAAGGCTTCCACTCCATAGCGCTGACGATACCTCCGAAGACATTTTAGACGCTTTAAGTTCTCTCGTTCTTTGGCCAAAAGTCCCTCTGGGCCAGTCAGGAGACTACCACCTGGAGAGACACAGCAGTCAAGATGTTATCTGCCAAGCAACCAATTAAGGGCTCATCTCCAAAATAACAAGAAGTAAACAGAAAAATCTTGGGCCATGAAATAGGCAGTTTCAAAAGCAAACCCTCCTCCACTACAGACATCAACAGAGATACAAGTCTAACTGCTACCCACACGTGGGTACACATGTTGGACCTACCATAGGTGTTGCAACTAGCATAAAACTTACCTAGAGCTTCGTGTTCCACTTTGCGATTATGTAAGTAACGTCGCTTCTTTTCTTTGAGCAGATGCTGAAGTCGTTTAAACTGATCGATGTATAAAGACTGTAAGCGAATTAGTTTCTCACGCATGATCAGGGCCACTTCTTCAGCTGTGTAGACACCAGCATGTCTGGAATAAATAGAAAATTCAGCAAAGCATAAGAAAACATAGTAATAAAACCCAAGCTTAAAAAGAGAAAAGGGTAAATATTAGACATTATTTAATAAGCAATCAAGGGCTGAGGCAATCTCCTTATTAACAGCAATCTTTTCAAACATTTTCACTAACTGCTATTAAAAAAAAAGAAAAAATCTCCAAGAATGAATATTAATGTATGATCTCACAATATGAGGAAGGGAAGATGTTTCATTATTTTTCCCAGTTATTTGCATTATGTTTAAAAAGAAGTAAAGATATACTCACTTTGACATACTTAATTACTTTGCGCAAAATTTTTACTCATCTACATCTTATTTCATCTGATACAGAAAAACCACTTATCTGTCAGGACAACCTAAAAGTGTTCAATTTATTGTAGCATGTATCTTAACATATTTTAATTAAAGTACAAAAGATTAAAAAATTACACCATCTAATTTAAAAATACACCCCTATTAAAAAAAATACATTCCTATATATTGGAGCTTACCTACATGAGCCCTCAAACATGGCCACAAAGGTTTGGCTAATCACTGTCCTCAGCTCATTTTCTTGATAATATTCTCAAAATACAGTACCCTGGGTTAAACCTAATTATCAAAACTCTGAGATGATCCACATCAACTTTATTAAATTCTGCTGCCAATTATAAGTTAATAGATCTTTTTTAAAAAAGCTATTCCAGTGACTAATAAGGTTATACAGAAACTCAAAACCAATAGTAACTGCAAATTTAAAAGATTTTTGGTTCTGTCTTGTGTGATCATTATAGAGGAAAAGCAAACTTGCTATATATCCAAACCTGGTGTTTTCATATTTTAACTCAGAAAAATTGTTTGTTATTTAAAAGACAATACACGCAAGTTACATACTTAATTTTAAGTCCAAAAATTATGCATTCTTTAAAAATTAGCTGTTAAGTCACTGAAACACATAAATAAAATTATTAACTTTAGAACTGAATGCATAAGCTCTACCACAATTTTTTCTTAATAGAAGCCAATAATACCTGTACAACGTACGTATAACTATAAAGTACTCTTAAGTAAAAATAAGCGAACAGAAATTAAGAACAGAAACATGAATAAAACCAGCAAATTACAGAAGTAACAAAACCCAAAATTATCCGAAAACATGAAAAGGTCTTAATAAACTAATGTCTAAATAAGGTGACTAGGTTAGGTCTTCAGGAAAATGAGCTATGCCTGCATTAATATGTCTGCAACTCTAAAATACAGAGGCCTTAGCCTAAGTGTCAAGTTTATTAAAATGAAATCGATTTCACTGTACCCTATCCAAAGAGAATTTAGCCAATGGTTTGAGAACTATAATTTATAAATGGGAAGACACTACAATTAGAATTTACTACAAATCAAATAGGGAGATGAGGGGTGAGCACCCTGACTAATATGAATTCCTTGTTCATGTGACAAATGTGTCATATTTTTAAATACTGATGTTTTAGACATTCCCAGCTAGTTGTACAATACTAACTCACCTTCCTCCAACCTGCACAAATACAAGTCAAGGTTTTCTGTTTTTGTTTTTAATCCTCACCTGAGGATATGTTTATTGAGTTGAGAGAGAGAAACATCAATCAGCTACCTCTTATACATGCCCCAACAAGGGATTGAACCCACAAACCTAGGTATGTGCCCCAACTAGCAATCAAACCCGCAACCTTTCAGTGTACGGGACGTCACTCCAACCAAGCCACCCAGCCAGGGCAATGTAAGTCAAGGTTTTAATGTTAGAATTCATCTTCAAGAAAGAAGCTTCCAGTCAAGATGGAGTTAGTAAATACGGTACTCAGAACCTCCCACAACCACATCAAAATTACAACTAAATTACAAAACAACCATCATTCAGAACCACCTAAAATCTAGTTAACAGAAGTCTTGTAACTAAGGATATAAAGAAGCCACACAGAGACCCTCGCCAGGTAGCTCAAGTTGGTTAGAGCATCATCTCAATATACCAAAGTTGCAGGTTCGATCCTGGGTCAAGGCACATACAGGAATCAATCAATGAATGCTGAGATAAGTAGAACAACAAATCGATGTTTCTCTTTTTAAAAATCAGCCCTGGCTGGTGTGGCTCAGTGGACCGAGTACCAGCCTGCAAACCAAAGGGTCACCAGTTCAATTCCCAGTCTAAGGCACACACCTGGGTTGCAGGCCAAATCCCCAGTAGGGGGCACACAATAGGCAACCACACACTGATGTTTCTTTCCCTCTCTCCTTCTCTTTCTCTTCCCTTCTCTCTAAAAATAAATAAAATCTTTTTTTAAAAAAATCAATCAGTAAAAAAAAACTTAAAGATGACACCATATAGGGACTAGTAGAAGGGGTGGAGATGCTGAATAGGCTCGTCCCACACCCACATGCAGCAGTTAAAAATCAGGAGGGATATCTCAGCTTCGGAGGTTCCCCTGAGGAGTGAAGGCTCCAGCCTCACGTCACATCCCCCGGCTCCGGGTGATCCAGAGCTAGGAAGAGAACTCCCCGAACCTTCTGGGGTAGCAATACTTATACTAGACAAAACAGACTTAAAAAGGCTATAACAAGAAATAAAGAAGGACCCAGCAATTCCACTTCTGGGTATTTATGTGAAGAAACCCAAAACACTAAAATCATATATATAAAAGATTACATATATATGTGTATATATACATATACACATACACACATCTCCATGTTCATTGCAGCATTATTTACAATAGCCAAGACATGAAGCAACCAAAGTGTCCATCAACAGACGAATGGATAAAGTAGTGCATAACAATGAAGTATGAGTCAGCTATAAAAAAATCTTGCCATGTGCAACATGGATTGATGTAAGAGGGTATTATGCTGAGTAAAGTCATACAGAGAAAGAAAAACGCTATACGATTTCACTTCTATGTGCGATCTAAAAAACAAAACAAACAAGCAGAAGAGAAACAGACAGATGCATAGAACATTTTGATGACTGTCAAATGAGAAGGGGGATGGACGAAAAAGGTGAAGGAATTAAGAAGTACAAACTAGGAGTTACTGAAGAGTCATGAGGATTTCAAGTGCAGTGTTAGGAATAGTCAATAATACTGTAATAACTACGTATGGTGTCAGATGGGTCCTAGATTTATTAGGGTGATCACTTTGTAAATTATATATAAATGTCTAATCACTGGAGTGTACTCTTAACACTAATATAATATTGTACATCAACTGTAATTGAAAACTAAAAATTTGTTTTTAAAAGGAGTCCCCTTATATTCCTTTAAATAGTGTCTCTTATTGAAAGGCATTCTCCCAAATTTCTTTATGTTGGTAACAATGAAGACTCAATAACCTGGAATGACCTTTGCCAAAACAAGTTCTGGTTGCTTGCATAAGTCATATGATAAAACGTTTTTTTTTTTCAGAAAGTGAAAGAAGCCCTGGCGTGTGTGGCTCAGTGGATTGAGTGCTGGCCTGTGAACCGAAGGGTTCGATTCCCAATCAGTGCACACGTGCCTGGTTCCAGGGTGGGTCTCCGGTTGGAGGTGAGTGAGAGGCAACCACACATTTCTCTCCTTCTCTTTCTCTCTCCCTTCCCTTCTCTAGAGAGTAAATAAAATCTTTTAAAGAAAGTGAAAGAAATATTTAACAATTACTATCAAGCTAAAACTTCACCAGTATTGGATGTTGCTGTAAATGAGCTTTTAAAGATCACTTTTTACAAACCAAGTAAGTAAATGGTCCCTCTGAGGGAAATCACATAAAGATATACACCTATAGGGGAGGGGGGCTGCGCCAACAGTAACTCCAGTTAGAATACACCTCTAATGACATCATCATAAATACAAATACCCTTTCTGAAACAAGTGAATATATATGCTGTAAATTGTTAATGATTCAAAAAATGGCCTCAGTTACGACCAACACTGGCACCGAAGATGAACATTTCTAGTTAAAAGAATTTCATTAAGCAGTTGTCTTAAATATAACAAGGCAGTAATATGTGACCATATAAGTACGAGCAGACATTTAACTCTATATACATTCCTAAAGGCACGAACATTTTTTTAAATAATCTCACTAAGAGAATTAAAGAAAGCCTGGTATTTCATTGCCTAATAGCTGCACGTATTTGAGGTTATATTTTCCCCTTTAGATGTTGCCTTTAGGATAAACTGACATCAAGTACCTAGTCATTTTAATATTTATGCATCTCATAATAACTTAACTGGTATTTGGTTTATACAGCAGTCTACTGTAAGCTAGACTGGTATGAATATGTCCCCTAGAGCCTAATCTTCTCTAGGTTACCGATAAAGTTCAGTTCCCAGACTTTCAGAGCCGAGCGTTTTCCACACCAGCGGTCACTCTGTGACCCTTCAAAGCAGCAAGTTTAGCATTTCTAGAAGCACAATGAAAAAATTTTTTAAGATACACTTGGTATAAAATTACTACTGTGAGAGAATCTTGCTACAAATCAAACATTCCTTCTCAAACTACTTAGCTGACTATCCACAAAAGTACTTCCTGAACTGCTGACTACAGAGATTACTCAAAAGAAATACATGAAATTACTCAGAAAATGTAACCCTAAATGACTTCTTATAAACCTCAGAATCCAAGGTAATGAAGAAAACTCTAAAAAAACTGAAGTTCAATATAATCTAATCTAGAAATTCATTACCTCTCCCACTATTTACATACTTTTACCTAAACTGTCGGTGGAGAGTGTTCAGAGACAGAAGTCAGAAAGAAAGAAGAAAAAAAACCTAAACTAAACCCAAACCATGAGACAGAGAAATATGAGACTTTGGAGTAGCAATGTTTTTATGTTTCTGCAACTCCTAAGATGATCATGGGTTACGTGAAGAGAGGAACCTTAGGAAGATATAATTAGGCTGATTACTCACTTCCTGGTTCCTAAATCAGTTTCTCTTTCTTAGGCATGAAACCAAAGGAAAGTCTTGGCACATCTTTTTGTCTTCAGAAAAAATAAAACAAACATAAAATGTAACTCTGCAAAAATGTACTTACTCAAATAAAATCACTTTATTATGACTGGGGTTTAAGCCAAAAACGCATTCACATCAATTTTCTCTTCTCACCCTGGCTGGGTGGCTCAGCTGGTTGGAGCGTCATCCCATTCACTAAAAGAATGAGGGTTTGATTCCCAGTCAGGGTACATACCTAGGTTGTGGGTTCGGTCCCAGTGGGGGTGCAGAGGGGAGGCAACTGATCGATGTTTCTCTCTCAAAAAAAAAAAAAAAAAATTCCTCTTATCTGATGTAAGCATTTCCCAACCCACCTCCCACTCCTATGTCCAAGAAATTTCCTATTTTCTCCTCTATACTTTCTCAGGTGTAAAATTTGACGTCCAAAATTTTCCCAAATTACAAGACTTCTAAAAAATAATCAAATCCTAACTTGAAGCAAGATGGTGCTAATTCGTGACACTTTAATTTATAGAAGCTGTTTCTGCTCACAAAAAGCTAAGCTATCTTCAAACCTCTTAGATTATTAATCTTTTAGTAGTATGCAATACTACATTCCACATACTAACTACATGAAATATTTAAAAGCCTTATGTGGAATTACAACTTACTTTAAGGGATCTTCTTGATCACTGTCTATGCTATCAGCTTCACTGTCAGGGTCACCTCTCCATGTCTGATCCACAGTAATGGGTTCCTGCTCCCCATCACTCCAGCTGTCTTCATCTGAGGCAAGGAAGGGAGAGCAGCCATTAAGACTTCCCACCTCTGTAACTCCAGCACACAAAACTAGATTACTTAACACATCAACCCAAATGTTAATATTAAGTGAGTTAACCATGCCCTCAAAAGGATAGGAAGTCCAACTCAAAACTGTTTCCTGAAATTACCTTACCTAGCAAAGATAAGTATAAAAACAGCAATGAAGAAAACAGTCATAAACTCAAGAACATACTACTTCAGATTGGTGAACAACACAGCAATCTTGGACTTTCACCAAATTGATAATGAATTATTGGTATTGTATTATCAAGCACCACATACGTTCAAGGCACTGTGCTAAACCAAAAAAAGTTTTTTGTTACCTTTCTTCCTCCTTTCTCATTCTAGGAGGAGATCCTTACCCAGAATTCGGCTGGCTTCACTGCGACTACTTTCTGGAGTCTGAGACCCCAGCTCTGTCTTAGCATATGAACTCAGCTGGCACAACAGAGTTTCACCCACAGGCCCTGGACTGTTCTTCTTCATTTGAGCATGAAGTGCCAGGGCGTTTCTACGGGCATGTTCGGCGCAGAAGGACACCCTATGGAGACAAAATATTAACATTTTACACTCAGATTCTTTCTTGAGAAAGTTCAATGATTTCACACTCAGTGATCTTTAGATCATTTTTAGGAAATTAAAATGACCATTATCTTCACTTATAAATACTTAAAAGTCCAGTGAGGCAGAGTAATTTAACTGGCCCAAGGTCAGCTCAACTATTTAGCTTTACTAAAGGGAAAAGCTGGTAGCATAATCTAATGCTCCATCCGTCAAACAAAAATTCCAACTATAAAAATGACCACACCTCACAACAAATCAAAGAGATCCACTTTCATCTTTCAAAATTGATTCTGGAAGGAAACTCTACATTTTACTTCAATATCAATACAGAGCAACTAATAAGATGTCACACACAATTTTAAAATCAAAACGGTATACACAGAATTATCTACCAAGTTATGTTTCTGCATGGATATCTTCGTACATAATGAAAGCCATGAAGCCTTTCCCAGAAAAATAAACATTTTGCGTATTATTTAACAAGGTTCAGAGATGGCCAAAAGAGCCAGGGACGCCAGGGTTAAGAAAAATCTAGAATATCCCTTTATTTTAAAGATAAGGAAACGATCCAAAGAGATGAGCCCAGTGACCCAACTGGAAGTCAGGTCCTTCCAATTTTCACCGTTTTAATTTTTTTTATTTTCCAAAGATATGTTCATAATCCCAATTTTACATGCACGTGAGCTAAAAACGCGGTAGCTACACTCCAGCGCACATCATACCCCATTTCACTCACTTTAAAATTACAAGCACAGACGACAAAAATATCTACACATATATACCCATCTTTCTTCTCAGGCTTTGGGGCAGCACAAGGGCATCTCTTTCCATTCTTCGTCGAAATGTAACTACATTGCTTGAAGGGCGCATTCTTGTCTTCAAGGATATGCTTAATGCAAAACTCCTGCCCCTCCAGACGAGGTAGCGAGCACGGGCGATGAGTGAATGAACAAGAGAGGGGCTCCTGAGACCTGGGTACTGGGGTGATCCTCCCCCTACTGGTCGGCAAGACATGGATCCGAATCCTGTTCATATCAAAACCTGCAGGACAACACAAAAGATCAAAAAGCCCTCACCCGTGCCAAATATGCCTCCTCCACAATACCCAGGCGGACTGCGGATCGTTTCTGAAGGACAGGGAGAAGTCACTCTCCGCATTCCCCCTTGGCTCAGGTCTCCCCAGGAATGAGCGATTCTGCCTCACCTCCACTTCTCCCTCCAGGCCGTCCCCCCTCCCCATACACCTCCACGCTGAAAGTAGTATCTCAAGGACTCGCAAGGAAGCAGCACGAGCAGGAAGCGTCAGCGCCGACCTCACGCGGCGGCAGCCACGCCGCAAAGCCGCGGCTCGCCTCCGCCTCCCTGCACGCCGCCTTTGTCCTGGCCCGCCTCAGAGCTCACTGATGAGCCCAGCCGTTCCTTAGCTGCTCCGTGCAAGCGCCATTTTGTACTTAGGCTCTGGGCACCAGAGAATCTGGATCCTAGGAGCCTACAGGAGGAGAGCGACCCCAATGCTGATCGAGGCAGAGTAGCAGCCCGGAGGGGGAAAAAGAGGTAAAGCAGCAGCCTCACAGCTGAGACGAAAACCAAGCACAGCTCCTTCTTACCCGCGCCGCCTCTCGGCGCCACGCCGCTGACCCTTTCTGCCGCCGTCAGCCTCTTGTAATTCAGCCACGCTCCTTTCCGGACTCCCAACCGCCGATTGGCTACAGAGCCTACGGCGGTGCGCCACCATTGGCTGAGACCATCTAGCTATCATGCCTGGGGGCGGGGCTATGAGAAAATGTGCGGCTAGGATAGGTGCAATGACCCATCCGTCTGCCAGCGACTCCGCCCTGGGAAGAGTGAGGCGGCCCGAGCGCGGGGTGCGGGGTCTGGCTGTATTTCCTCGGCGGAGCGTGGCTGGTGTGCAGACTGCTGTTGGGCGCTCTGCGGGCTTTGCCTGTAGCTTTCTCAGCACACCTACACCACAGGTTAAAAAAAAAAAATCAGACATTTGACACTGTTTACACAGGAAAAGGCCTTAATTTTCTTTTGTGAGTTCATTTACTGAAACGTTTTGAGTTTTAACTGAGTGTGGAAATTACATACGTAAACATTAAATTTTCCAAACAATTTTAAGAGGTAAAGGCTATTAATCTCCACTTTACAGATAATGAGGAAAAGAATGGGCTCACATGTAGCAAATGGGGGAAAGAGGCAAATTTGAACCTAGCTCTCATTCTTTATCCCATTTTACCTCTCATAGTAAAGAGCGCTGCACTGACAATAATGGAATACAAGTTGTGGGTTAGGCCCTGATTCTCTAAAATTCTCTACAATTCCATGCTAAATAATGTAGATATATAGAAATGGCAGGAACAATCCCAATTTTATCATCCTTTGAGGGTTTTTTCGTTGTTAAAAGAATCTCATCTCTTGTAGAAATGAACCAACACTTTTTCCCCATAAACTTTCTGGCTCTTTTTTGCACTGCAACCTTCTCAAGCACCCTTATCTGTGCTCTCATTTAAGTAGGAGACTTCTCCACTACCGATGAGGAGGTGAGCATAGAGAATTCACAACACTCAAGAACAGCAGTCAGTTTAGCCACAAGAAATGATTATAACAGCAGGCGAGTGGTGGGACAGGTGAAGTGCTGTTTCCAAAGGTTAGTTAAGAGGCCTTTTCCTGAAATTTGCTCATTTAACAAATTATTTACTGAGCACCTAAGTGCCAGACACCAGAGATACAGAAAGAGCAAGGAAGATAACCCTGCTTTTTTGGAGTAAACATTCTACGGCAGTTTGGAGTTGTGGACACAGTACCAACATAATAGCAATTATGATTTATATACATAAGCAAACACTCCAATCCTCAGAGGGTACAAAGAAGATATTATAAATACCCTGACAGGGGTGTCCCACCCACAGGCTGCATGCAGCCCAGGATGGCTATGAATGTGGCCCAACAGAAAATTGTAAATTTACTTAAAACTTTTTTTTTTTGCTCATCAGTTTGCGTGTTTGTGTATTTAATTTGTGCCCCAAGACAACTCTTCTTCCAGTGTGGCCCAGAGACGCCAAAAGGCTGGACACCCTGAAACTAGCCAGAGGTAGTCACATTACAGAAAATCTTGGAATCAGAATCTGCAATCAAATATGGTAATATCAAAAAGGAATATTAAAACCACAGGGAGCAATGTAAAGAGCCATTAAGAATGAGATAAGGATGCAACAAAGATTTTGCTGTTAGAGGCTTTTCTGAAGGTCTTAGTTTAAAAGAAAAGATCCTCTTGCTAAGCCTAAAACAAAACATTGCTATTTAGAACCACTTCATTCTAAGTTGGGAAGGACAAGGTATTATTAAAGGGTCAAGATGTTAGCAACTTCTTTGTGCTGTGCAGCAAAGTAGATGCCCATTTTTAACCCACCACTTTGTTAGCTATTAAATAGGTTAAAGTGGACCTGAGTGAGGGTGTTTGTAAATAGAGGTTGGGAAAGATGAATTCTGAAGGAAATAAAATTTGGAGTTTTGGGGGCTAATTCTAGAAATTGTGTGTGTGTGTAAGAGAGAGAGAGAGAGAGGGAAATATAAATGAATGCCAAACTCCTGGCTCTTTCCGTAGTCATCCTCATCGCAGCATGCCAACTCCTTCCTTCCAGCTGGTCAGACCAAACACAGGGAGCCATCCTTGACTTTTTTTCTTCTAACAGAGCCCACCGGCTCCAACTTCCAGATACGGGTATGTAACTTCTCTTCAGCACTCCCAACCGGCTCTAAGCCACTCTTACCTCTCACCTTAATTATTGTGAGCATCTTTAACCTTGATTCCTACAATCCACTTTCAACACAGAAGCCCAAATGAGCATTTTAAAACCTAAGCTAGAGAGCAAGCACGTCACTTCTCTGTGCAAATCTTTAAAATGGTGCCCTATTTGTCTTTATAATGGCTTACAAGGCCCTACAGGATCTCGAGCCTGTCCTTCCTCCTGTAACTGCACCTCCTACTCCTCTCCCTCCCTCCCTCCCTCATTTCCATACTAGCTACCCTGGCCTTCTTGCTATGGTTACCTCAGAACCTTTGCACTTGTTTCCTGGAATGATCTCACCCCAACTATTTCATAGCTTGCTTTCTCACCTCTTTCAGGTCTTTGCTGAAATTTCATGAGGCCTTCCTCCCCAGCCATCTTATTTCCAATTTCAACTGTACTTACCTGCACACACACAAAATCCCATCCCACCTTCCATGCTTTACATTCTCCAAAGTACTAATCAGCTAACACAGTTGTCTCCCTATACCTAGAATGTAGGTTCTACGAGGGCAGGATGCTTGTTTTGTTTACTGCCATATTCCCATCAGTAATCAGTACACAGTACTTGGTAGTTACTATTTTCTTGTGAAGGAACAAATGAAAGGCAACAAAGTGCCTGAAACTACTTTTCAGAAAAGATGTATCTAGTAGAGCAGGTCCTCAATTGACTTCTTTGCATTCAACATCATTTCATTGTAATGTTGAGAGAGAAAAAAGATCACTTCCCCACAGGGACCACTGTGTGTGGAGTTTGCATGTTTTCCCAAAGTCTGCGTGGGTTTTCTCCAGGTACTCAGTTTCTCCTGATGTCCCAAAGATGTGGTTAGTCTTTTCTAAATTGTCCCATCCTGGCACTGGCTGGGTACCTCAGTTGGTTAGAGCATCATCCCAATACACCAAGGTTGTGGGTTCATTCTCCATCAGAGCATATACAAGAATCAACCAATGGACACTGGAATGCATAAATAAGTGGAATAACAAATCGATGTTTCTCTCTAAAAATCAATAAATAATTTTTTGAAATTTGTATTTCTTTTCAGAGAGGGGGAGGGAGGAGAGAGGGAGAGGAACATGCGCCTCCCACCAAGGAACCAGGCTGCAACCCAGGTATATGCCCTAGACTAGGAATCGAACCAGTGACCCTTTGATTTGCAGGCCAGTACTCAACCCACTGAGCCACACCAGCCAGGGCAAAATTATGAATCATGTTGATAGTACTCGCTAGATAAGCAGTACATATTGCTATCATCTGTTTGAGCTATGTATTTTTTGTGTGCATGTAGCAGTTACTCTTCCAGGTAGGTAGTCACACAATATTAAATGAGGGTTTTTTCCCCACTCTGACCACATCATACTTTATAGTTTCAAGTTCACTGTAATAACTAAATCTTAGGTCTTTCGAATGGACTCAATTCCCCCAGGATCTTGTGCTGTAAGAAGGTACATACTATCAAAACTAAAACAAAGCTATAATCATATCAATAAAATGACAGTTAAAGACTAATTTGAAGACTCAGTATGCAAAAATAATAATAATCAGATAAGTTTTATAATGAACATTTATTGATGGGGTGGATAAATACAGATTGAGAAACATACTTGACAGCAATATATCAAACTGATAGCCAGACTATAAAATGTATACAACATTCTTTTTTAAATTTAAAAATTTTTTTTTAAATTTTTTACAAAGAGCCCTTACTGTAATGGTCACTTACATCCTACCATTCACATAACAGCAGTAGAGATACCAGGGGTAGCATTCAGAACTGAGATGCCCCAAGGAGGACAGAGGCAACAGCAGAGTAATATGCTGAGAAAAGACTCAAGAGCAATACAAAGAAAACAGACAAAAAGTATCACCACAAAATTGTACCTGAGTGACAGATTGGTAAAGTGTTTTGCTTTTTTTTTTCTTTCCTTCTTTTGCTCTTTGGTCTGGTAAGAAACGGACAATTTTAGGTGTGTGGAGTAAGGTGGGGAAAACGTCAGTTTCAAATCCAGAAACTTAGGTTAATATTAAGTTAGGCTGCTGCATTCTTTTCTTTGGGTGCTTAACCCAGCCAGCACCTCCATCTCGTAATCAATTCCAATGTGATCAACCACTAATCAGATCCTCAGTGATCCTGTGAAGACTTCCTGATAATCTGATGGATACATACTTGCTCTGGCTTCAATTAGCATGCTGTCAAGCATCCCTCTCCACACTTAACACGACAACAGAAAACCCAAGTCTTTCTCTTCTTTTCATTCAACCGTGGGTACACACTCATAAAGGGGAAGAGTAGACATTGCTTTTTAGTAAACATTCTTTTTCTTTTCCTCCCTTTTCCAATGCCAAGTTCATATTAAAATCTTTAGAATCATTACAATGGAAGAGTCTCCCACTAAAAAATAATTCTCATTCTAGACCATTCTATCAGGTAGGATTACAGTACCATGCTTGTTTCAAACTCACATCCAGAGGGATAAGATAAGATAAAACTTGACAGAGCGATACCACATGAACATTTAACCCATCAGGAGCAAACATTCCGTTAAAAGTTAGGTGTTAACAAGCAGCAACATGAGAAATTCCAGGAGGTGTCAAAGTCACTGAAGTCCTACTGGGATTGTGGAGGGCTTATTTCTCACCCTGTGACGGGTTGCATAGACTGCTTCAACTCTCCCAAACCCAAGAGTATCTTGAGGTTGGATTCCAACTTCAAGATATTCTCAAATCTCCCTTTTCCTAGTATTAGTACTAGGAAATTTTCCTAGTATTAGTTATCAAAATAACTCATCAACAAAAGAGTAATTGTTTTAAAAAAGTAGTAATTTCCCAAGTTCCCACAGTTCCTGTGTTTCTATGGGAAACACAGATATGTTTAAAATCCCACCATATTGGGATAAGACCCCCTCTAACTGCCTTTGTCCAAGAAGCAAGATATGAGGGGAATTTAGGTAGCAGAGGCTTAAAGCAATCCAGCACTAATGTTACCATGATTTTATCTCTGTACCCTAATCCATTGCTGTTTCCAACTGGAGATTTTAAAATTTTCTATCAGCACAGGTGAAGCCAATACTACAGAACTAAAAAAAGAATACATTAAATCAAAAATACTAAAATCATTAAAGAGAAAAAAAAAGGTGAAAGCCTCAGATATGGAAACACATTGATTCATGAGTGAAAAGACTAAACTAATTCCTATGTATTTCTAAACCCAAAAAGCAAAACTGATACTTCAGAAGACCAATTCAGCTTTAGATTAATGCTTCATCAGAGTTCAGCTAAGAGCAACACAGGTGTTGATTAAAAGCCCAAAGGACAATCCACAGGTATTTGTTTTCCCTAACATGAGATTCAAACACAGTTTACAGATTTCCAGAACTCGAGGCTTCAGGTCCACTTATCTATCCTCAATAGTTTAGGTTAAGAGGAGGAGGGAAAAAACCATGTTTACTAGACTAACTTTGGATGTATAAACCCCACTTCTCACCCTTTGAAAGTGTGAGGATAGAGAAGACACAGTTTAGAAACTACACAGCCCTTCAACTAAGTTTGTGCGAATTTGGACAATACACATGGTAGCTGACAGGCACACTGCTCCCCAATGACAATGCAACAGCTTCATGCAGAGCCCATAAGGTGGTTCAGAACACATACACAGATCTAAAAGCAGACATGGTAGGTATCTTAAAACAGTATCAGGAGGCATTAATATAGAAAAGTCTCTAAACTGATCTATACCAGCAGTGATCTAGTAGGCTGCATAGGCCAGACTACACAGCAAAAAGCAGCTCTTAGGCTCTAGGCTCTAGTAAGCACATTTTTCTAGTTCACTCCTGACAAAGTTCTAAGGAACTAACTACACTGCCATGGAGCATTGCTAATGAGGCCAAGCAGATATGTATGCCTCTGTGGTGAGGGAGTGTGTGCGACTAGAAAACACACGACATTTGATGAGAAAAATCAAAAGCTGAAAAGATATTTTCATAATCAAATCAGTGATCAATTCCACAAAAATACAGATGCAAACTAAATAACCTTCTGGGAAAGCCAGGAAGGAAGGCAGACTCCACCAAACAAAACCTAAACAAACAGAAAGCCTGTATTTAGTAAAAATACCACACATCTACTGATTAGCACAAGACAAACTATCAAGGAGAAAGAAGAAAATGTCATCTATAAAAGGGAAGGTGATGTTCCAAGTAAAAATTACACTAGTTTATAGGTTGGCGGAGAGCTCATTTTATACAGCAATGGCAGGCACTCTAGACAGTTCAAATACGCAAAGATGCTGGACACTAATGCACCTTCGATCAGGTTTACTATACAAATTCCTTCCTATATTAGGACAGTGCATCATTAATTCTAACTGCTTCAGTGTTCCCCCCAAACTGTTCCTGACAAGCAGCAGCACAGGTACAACTCCCGTTTCCCTATGACTTCCA
The DNA here is from genome assembly GCA_007922815.1 of Macrotus californicus. Lineage (NCBI taxonomy): Eukaryota > Metazoa > Chordata > Mammalia > Chiroptera > Phyllostomidae > Macrotus > Macrotus californicus. The sequence goes on from VMDR010007993.1 coordinate 16,813, forward strand.
ATAAAAATTTCAATTTGTCCAGAAAGAATATTTGGTGTGAAGTAAACGGCATTAAAAAGATACATTCAAACTGCATCATATTTCCACAGCAAAAATTGCCATGAAGACCAAAGAATATCATATCAAATGATCTGTGGCTAGGTGGCATTTTCAGTTAGACAACTTGGTTTCTTAGAATTCTTCTAGCCCCTTAAAAGATTTCTGTTCTCAACAAAAATGTTCACTCCTAAAATCTGGGATAATCAAGCACCCATAAGAAAAGACACCTGATCCATTTTTTAAAAGGATTCTTAAAAATCTGAAGAACCTCTGCCTATCATCTAAAGCCACCAAAAATGGACAATCCAACATAACAGTGTATGTGGGCTAGGACTGCTCACTCTCATGGCATCAGAACTATTAAATTCACAAGCTCTAATCTCTGAAGACATGTAGGCTGCAAAACTGAGGATGCAGCTGTTTCTCTTCAGCTATACAGATAAAAAAAACTCACATTTATAACATAAAATACATTGTCCCAAAAATTCCAAGTCACAATTTCATTGTTTTCAGGATCCTCCGGCTCCATGGCTTCTCCCAGAACTACTCCCACACATGGCCTGGGCTTTCACAATTATGATGTATAGCACATACCTTTCCCATCAGAGACCCCGAGACTGCTCTCACTTGAACACTTCCCCAAGGCCCTGCTTGAAAAGACACACCCAATTCTGTACTGCAGAAACCAGCCTTGCTCTACAAATTTTCTTCAACCCCACCTTTATTCTGAATCAAAAGAAACAGTATAAAAAGGAAGTTTTCTAATGGAGTCCAAAATCAGATCATTGGCTGTACTTGCCCAAACCAGAATCTAGAAGGCTACCACTCAACTGCAACATAAAGAAAGGGGAAAATATCAAGATGAATACATGCCTCTTCCTTCATGTTCTAAAGGCCACATCGTATTCTCACTAGTAGACTGTTGGGGAAGTAGAAATGATGAGGGACAGGGAGGGAAAGAAAAAACATGATATTTAAACACACACACTCAAAAACATACATACCCAGACTTACACACACTTAAAGGTCTCAACACTTCAAGTGGCCAGGGACTATCTCAGAACTCATGGCCAAAAGCCTACCCTCCCATCCCCCCTACACACCCTCCGCCCTCCAATCCCACCCCCAGGACTCACTGCTGTGTATCCCATACACACAGCAAAATCCCTATCCCTTCCCCAATTATATAAAAAACTAAACAGATAACTTACTTTCTTTAAATTATTTTTTTAAAGTCTCTTAAAAGATGTTGATGTTTAAATACTTCCTCTCTTCTGACATACCGAACACCAAAAGGATCCACAACTGTTTGACATAACAAACCCTCCATGTTTTAGTTCTGGCAAGAAGAGGGAGGATATTGACTCTAAAAGACCTAACTAGGAGGTGGAGAGGCCAAGAACAGAGAAAGTATTCTTAATCTTTCACAGCTTCAACACATTCTCAGCTCTCTTAATACCAGTAAAAACTATAAAATAGTTAAACTTCAGAGGCAGCAGGTACAATAACCAAGGCCCTCTACCATCCTCCCACCTATGTCTCAATATTAATTTACTCCCTAGTCCAAGAAGGGAGACATATTTCATTAGGGAAGTAATTTTCTTAGTCCAGAATCAGTAGTTTAAAAAAAAGTGTGTTTTTAAAGAAGTTTCTTTTCTTCTCTTCTTTTTCTTTTTTACTTAGGAAGGGGCGGAAGTGGTGGAGGAGGTTCTGAAGGTAGAGGTGGTGGTCGGGGTTTGTCTGTATTGCCAGATCTGGAGGACATTCCTCCACTAGCCCGTGGATTCAGGTATTCACCGTAAGAATGAACAAATTCAAATGGAGGGGGTGGAGTGGGCTGAACACCCTGGGCAATGAGAAGGGAGTGAAGCATGTTCACAGTATCTTGATGGTCTATTGTCTGGGTTGTGTTGTGACCATTGGCCCCAGTGGGGCCTTTATCCAGTTTCATATGAGGAACTCGAGTTTTACAGCTAGGCTGTGAATAATGAAGGCCACTTGTGTCTGAGCTATGCCCTGGCAACTGGGCCATTGGAGGAAGAGGAGGGAAGGAGAAATTTATGGAAGAGGATTTAGTACTTTTGGCAATCTTGGCTGGATGATCAAACACTGCCCCTCCAGTCTCTTCAGGGGGACCCCTTTTACGAGCAGAACTGGATGAGGAGAAAGAACTAGACAAGCTATAGGTTTTGTGTGCTAAGGAGCTTGTCTGGCTACTATGTTTTGGATCACCTGGCCGTTTGTTCCCAGTGCCAGCTGGAAGCTGTGAGTGAGAGTGCTTGTGTGAGTGGTGATTATGATGATGATGATGATTAGATGGGTGAGTCTTGTGCTTTTCTTTGTGCTCTCGGCTCTTTGCGATGCTGTCATCCATAGAATTGTGCTTGTCAGTTGCAGCATGGACTTTAATGCGCATTTTTATCTCCTCTGGTTTTGAAGAGGCAGCTTTATCCCCACTTGCCACTGGAATTCTCATTTTGAGAGCTGTTTTGTCAGACTTTTCCAGAAAAGGCCGCTCAGAATTTTCTGAGCCCTCTATGGGCATTTTCAAAATGACTGAAGAATGGCTATCATGTTGAGACAGGAGATTCTGGGCAGCATATGCATACTGTGACTTCACATTGGCCTCCATGTTCTCCAGTTGCCTCTTCTGGGCAGCCAACTCTTCTGCATGCTTTGCACGGTATTCTTTTAGTGATACTTTAGCTGATGGTGCACTCTTACTATTCTGCTTCTGGGAAATAAATGCATTTGAACTATCCTGTTGCAAGGAATGATCAACTCCTATAAGTGCTACATTCTCACTAGTCCGATGACCCTGGGCAGATTCTAGTTTAAAAGGAGGTTGGGAGGACAGCCAACGCTCGCCCTGCAACATCTCCACACTGCTTATGTTGCTGGATGACTCTTCAGTGGCTGGAACAGAAGGCACTGCACTTGTGGTAGAAGTTGTTGACATGCTCATTAAACCTGCAATAGTTTTGTCTGAAGAGCTTTGGGAAATCATATTGAGGATTGTCTGCTCCGATGTGTTCGCATCTGCTCCTCGGTCATCTGTTTTTGTTTTCTTGGCAGCTTGGCATGCCTAGAATGAAGCAAATGATATCTGTTCACTTCAGGCAATTTATTATATGGAAAAAACACTGAAACGAGTAGACTGTGCTTGCTGTGACATTGCAGTTTTTCACAATGTATAAGCAGGAGGCTACTCTAACACAACACTGATAATTATTACCATCAGGAGGCATAAGATTTTAAAAACCTTCAATCAAGAGTCAGGCAAACAGGATCTCAAAGAGCTATATGCATCCTCATGTTCATTGTAGCATTATTCACAATAACCAGTATATAAAAGCAACCCAAGTGTCCATCTATGGATGAATGGATAAAGAAAACGTGGTGTATGTGTGTGTATATGTGTATACACACGATAAACTAGTATTTAACATTAAAAAAGAGGAGAAAGATTCTAGGAAGATGCAGAGTAGGAAGCTCTAGGAATCTGTCTCCCCATCTGAACAACTGCACTGGCAGAATCTGTCTGATGCTAACTATCATTTTATTTTGAAACTCTAGAGTCTGTTGAAGACTTGCAACTTCCAATGGTAACCCCTGAACAGTAAAATGAGGTTAATTTCATTTCTCAGCACAGTAGAAACTATCCATCGCCCACTGCCAACCATATAGCAAGCAGCTGTGCACCATTTCTGGAATACCTTGCACACTACCTTGGGAAGCTGGGGTGAGCAAAAATTACTCTTTCCTCCAAATACTGGAAATTTGTGCTATGATCACTGATTACTTCTTCTGATCACAGAGATACACACCAAAGGCAGGCAGCCATTGTTGTTGCCACTTCCCCCGTTGATGCAAGACCCTCCCCCTCTGGCTGAAGCAATTGCCAGGGGATTTAAAAGACCAACACCCTTCCTCCCCATCACTTTTTTGTTTTTTTCCCCTTTGGGGAGCCACACATTAAAGAGAAGCACATTAAAAACAACTCCATGTATAGGAAAAATTAGGAAATGACTGTACATGTCCTAGGAAGGGCTCAGAAAAGACCTTAAGTTTATACTCCAGGCTGATCCTCAGCAGAAAAACACCCCACAAAATCAAGCCCCCCACCCCAAAGAATGAATAAAACAGTAAGAAAAACAGCAAACCATGGTGGAGAAAAACCTGACTTACAGAGTTATCACATTATTAAATTCAAATGTCCAGTATTCAACAACAAAAAAATCACAAAGATTATTAAAAAATAGGAAAGTATGGCCCATTCAAAGGAAAAATTTAATCAACAGAAACTGTCTCTGAAAAACACCTGATGGCAAATCTATTAGACAAAGATTTTTTAAAAACTCGTTTAAAGATACTCAAGGAACTAAAGCAAGATGAGGAGAAGGTCAAGAAAATAGCTTGTGAACAAAATGTAAATGTCATTTATCAATAAAGAGATAGAAAACAAAAAGAAACCAAAAAAAAAAAAAATGCTGGAGCTGAAAAGTACAATAACTAAAATAAAAAATAAACTAGAGGTATTCAAAGGCAGGTTTGAGTAGGCAGAAGTAAGAATCAGCAAACATGAAGATAGAGCAATGCAAACTATTGAATCTAAGGGACAGAGAGAAAAAATTTGAAGCGAGTGAACAGAGCCTAAAGGACCTGTGATAATACCATCAAGAGGACCAACCATATGTATTGTGGGAGTTTCAGAAGAAGAGAAAGGGGCACAGAAAATATTTGAAGAAATAGTGGTTGAAAATTCCCAAATTTGATGAAAGATATGAACATAAATACTCAAGAAACTTAACAAACTCCAACTAAAAAATTAGAGAGACTCACACCAAAACACATTAAAATCAAACTTTCAAAAGCCAAAGACAATGAATCCTGAAAGCAGCAAGAGAAGCAAATCATCCCATACAGAATCACAAGCCAAGAGCACATGCTTTCTCGTCTTTCTTACTTTGGATGCCAGAGAGAGAAGGCTAATACAGTCCAAGTGCTAAAAAGAAAAAACTGTCAAACATGAATCTAGCAAAAATATCCTTCAAAAAAGTGAGGGAGAAATTAAGACATTTCCATAAACAAAGCTGAGGGAGTTCGTGACCACTAGACTGGCCATACGTGAAATGCTCATGGGAGTCCTCCAAGGCAAAATGAAAGGAGACTACACAGTAACTTGAAGCCACATAGAGGAAAAAGGATCTAAATAAAGATAAAAAACATGGGCAAATATAAAAGCTAGTATTATTTTAACAATGGTTTATAACTGCACCTTTTGTTTTCTACATGATTTAAGAGATTAACAAATTTTGCCCTGGCTGGTACAGCTCAGTGGATTGAGTGCAGGCCTGTGAATCAAAGGGTGGCCAGTTCGATTCCCAGTCAGGGTAACATGCCAGGGTTGCAGGCCAGGTCCCCAGTACAGGGCATGTGGTAGGTAACCACACACTGATGTTTCTCTCCCTCTCTTTCTTCTTCCCTTCCCCTCTCTCTAAAAATAAATAAATAAAATAAAATAAATTTTTAAAAAAGAGATTAACAAAATTTTAAGTAAAAAAAAAAAACAATTAGCAGTATAAAACCTAGTATTACTGTAACTTGGTTTATTATAACTTCAAATCTTATTTTCTATATACTATAAAAGTCTAACAGATTTTAAAGAATCATCAGTTTCTGGTTTTGGGTACACAATGTATAAAGATATACTGTATTTTGCCATGTATAATGTACATCTTTTGCCCAAATTTTTGAGGGAAATATAACAGCGCTCATTATACATGAGTAGTACTGATTCCCCTGTATAATGCGAATTATATACAGTAATTTTGTCACATCAAGAACTGAAAGGGAAGGCAGGTGTAAAGGAGTTTGCATGTTATTGAAGTTAAACTGGTACGAATTCAAATTATAGAGTTGTAACTTTAGGATGTTAAATGTAACACCCACAATAACCACAAAAAAAAGAGCTGTAGAATACACAAAAAAGGAAGTAAGACAATTTTAAATTTCACTATAAAAAAATCAACTAAACACAGGACAGTACTGCAGACAATGAGGGACAAAAAAGCTAGAAGGCATATAAAAACCAAACAGCATAATGATGACAGAAGTCCCTCCTTATCTATAATTACTGTAAGTACAACTGGATTAAATTCTTAATGAAAAGACAGAGACTAGAATGAATAAAAACATATGATCCACCTATATGATGTCCAAAAGCACTGAGATCCAAAGACACAAACAGGATCAAAGTAAAAGAATAAAACAGATACACCTGGCCTTCCGGTCAAGATGGCAACAGAGGTAAACACGGCTCACCTACACACACAACCACATCAAAATTACAACCAAATCATAGAACAACCATCACTCAGAACCATCAGAAACTGAGTTCAATGCAGGTCTGACAACTACAGAATTAAATAAACGACACCCATCCAGACGGGTATGAGGGGCATAGATGTACGACTGGCTGGTTCCATATTCACATGTGGTGGATAAAAATTCGGGAGGGATATCTTGGGAGCGAGGAGTCCTAGTCCCATACCAGGGACACCAGGCACCCCAGCGAAGGGTTCCAGTGCCATAACTTCTGACTGCAAAAATCAGCAGGGACTGAAATGGTGGAAGAAATTTCTGGAATCCCAAGCAGTTTCTCTTAAAGAACCCACACACGTCCTTACTCAGACTCACTCCCTCTGAGCTCCAACCCTGGTGTAGCACCTTGAAAGGCACCAGTGGCATAGAGGGAGGAACTGAAGTATCTGACATCAAGATAAGAGCAGGGGGACAGCTTTCTCCAACACAGAAAGGTGGGCACAGGCCATTGTCCCTTTTCTGAACCCTCCCTGAACAGAGCCACAGAGGTGAAAAGTGGGTGTCATATGGGTATCAACCCGGCTAACACTGTTTGCTATGTCCTGGAGATCCCTTGAGACTCTACCCCACCCAACTTATGGACCCACCCAAGCTGTTAACAGAGACTCTTCCATATGAATGGCTGGTCTTGGTTCATGCTTCACAATCTCCTAAATACTGTCAAACAAGCAACAGCCGACCTCAGTGAGTCCCCAGCGAGTCCCCAGCCTCAGTACCTCTTGTTCAGTGGCCCCAGGCCTGGTACTAGGAGCAGCCAGCCTAGATTCACAGCTTGACTTTGCCTGGGAATCTCCAAGCCTAACACAAGCAGCAGACATCTTACATTGCTTTCTGGCCCAAGCAGGGTGGCTCTGGGCAGAACACAGGCAGGCAGAACACAAGGGCTGAACTTGGTCTATACCACCCCAGAAACCCCAGAGCCTGCACACCCAGTGGATAGCTACAGACCATGTTGGAGCACCATCACCATGCTCCTGCACAGCTGATCCTCCACGGACAGTGGAAGTTGGTGGTCAGTAGTCACAGCCAGTCCTTGCAGTTGACTGGCCTGGGTAAATCCCTCCCACCGACCTGCCAACAGCAATCAAGGCTCAACTACAAAAGGAAGGTGTACCTCAAGTATCCAGCTAGGGTGACAGGAGAGGCTGTACCAGTGGACCCTATAAGATACCTACTACGTTAGGCCACACTACTGAGAGAGGGAGTCATAGCAGCTCTATTTAGTATATAGCAACAAACACAGGGAGACTGCCAAAATGAGGAGATAAAGAAACACAGCCCAAATGGAAGAAAAGATCAAAATTCCAGAAAAAGAACTAAACAAAAGGGAGATAAGCAATCTATCAGATGCGGTGTTCAAAACACTGGTAATAAGGATGCTCCAGGAACTTAGTGAGGACCTCAACAGTATAAAAGAAACAGTCAGAAATGAAGGATACACTAATTGAACTAAAGAACAACTTACAGGGAAACAACAGTAGAGTGGATGAAACTCTAACCTGATGAGAATCAAATCAATGATTTGGAACATAAGGGATCAAAAAAAAAAAAAAAAAAAAAACCAATCAGAACAACATGAAGACAAAACAATCCAAAAAAAAATGAGAATAGCCCTGGCTGGTGAGGCTCAGTGGACTGAATGCAGCCTGTGAACCAAAAAGTCATCAGTTCAATTCCCAGTCAGGTCACATGCCTGGGTTGAGGGCTTGATCTCTGGTTGGAAACATTCAAGGGGCAACCAATCAATGTCTCTTTCCCTCTCTGTTTTCCTCCCTTTCTCTCTCTCTAAAAGTAAATAAAATCTTTACAAATAAAACAAAAAAAAAGGATAGTATAAGCAGCCTCTCTTTTCCTCTGGGAAAACCTCAAGTATTCCAAAATTTGCATCATAGGAGTGCCAGAAGGAGAAGGGAAAAAGTAAGAAACTGGAAATGTATCTGACAAAACAATGAAAGAAAACTTCCCTAATTTGCTGAAGGAAATAGACATTCAAGTCCAGGAAGCACAGAGTCCCAACCAAGATGGATGCAAAGAGACCCACTCCAAAACACATCATAATTAAAATGCCAAAGGCTAGGGATAAAGAGATAATCTTAAAAGCAACAAGAGAAAAGCAGTTAGTTACCTACAAAGGAGTTCCCATAAGACTGCTGATTTCTCAAAAGAAACTTTGCAGACTTGAGGGGATTGGCAAGAAATATTCAAAGTCATGAAAAGCAGGGACCTACATCCAATATTGGTCTACCCAGCAAAGGTATCAATCAGAATGGAAGGACAGATAAAAGGCTTCCCAGACAAGAAAAAAACTAAAGGAGTTCAAAATCACCAAGCCATTATTATATGAAATATTAAAGGGATTTATTTAAGAAAAAGAAGATCAGAACAATGACAATAAGAGCTTCTGGGGACTTCCAGCCAAGATGGAGGTGTAGGTAGATATACTTTGCCTCCTCGCACAACCAAAATGACAGCAAAAAGTTTAAAAGCAAAAAATAAACACAACTGCCAGAAAATCAAACTATGGAAGTCCGACAACCAAGGAGTTAAAGAAGAAACATTCACCCAGACCGCAGGAGGGGCGGGGAGGACTCTTGGCAAGGTGGCAGCTGGAGGAGCGGATGGTCCCGTATTTGTGTACAGATAAACTGGGAGGAACAACTGGGGAGCGAGACAGACAACGCAATCCAAGGTTCCAGCACTGGGAAATAAAGCCTCAGAGCCTCTGACTGAAAAGACTTGTAGGGGTTGAGATAGCAGGAGAAACTCCCAGCCTCACAGGAGAATTCGCTGCAGAGACCCACAGGATCCTAGAACGTACACAAAACCATCCTCCTGAAAATCAGCACCAGAAGGGCCCAATTTGCTTGTGGGTAGCAGAGGAAGTGACTGAAAGCCAACTGAGAGCCAAGTAAGAGGCATTGTTCCATCTCATACCCCTCCACCACATACAGCGCCACAATGCAGTGACATGGGTTGCCCAGCCCTTGAGAACACCTAAGGCCCTGCCCCTTACTACATAACAGGTGCGGAGACAAAAAAATATGGCCCAAATTAAAGAACAGATCATCCAGAAAAAATACAACTAAGCAACAAAGATATAGCCAACCTATCATATGCAAAGTTAAAAACACTGGTAATCAGGATGCTCACAGAAATGGTTGAGTATGGTCACAAGACAAAGGAAAAAGTGAAGGCTATGAAAAGTGAAATGTACAGGGAAACAGTGAAGGGAAGGAAACTGGGACTCAAATCAACAATCTGGACCAGAAGGAAGAAATAAACATTTGACCAAAACAGAATGAAGAAACAAGAATTCAAAAAAAATGAGGAAAGGCTTAGGAACCTCCAGGACATTTTTAAACATTCCAACATCCAAATCATAGGGGTGTCAGAAGGAGAAGAGGAAGAGCAAGAAATTGAAAACTTACCTGAAAACATAATGAAATGAACTTCCCCAATCTGGCAAAGGAAATAGACTTCCAGAAAGTCCAGGAAGCTCAAAGAGTCCCAAAAAATTGGACTCAAGGAAGCACACACCAAGGCACATCATAATTACATTACCCAAGATGAAAGATAAGGAGAGAATCTTAAAAGCAGCAAGAGAAAAGGAGACAGTAACCTACAAAGGAGTGCCCATAAGACTGTCAGCTGATTTCTCAAAAGAAACCTTACAGGCAAGAAGGGGCTGGAAAGTATTTGAAGTCATGAAAGGCAAGGACCTACATCCAAGATTACTCTACCCAGCAAAGCTATCATTTAGAATGGAAGGTCAGATAAAGTGCTTCCCAGATAAGGTCAAGTTAAAGGAGTTCATCATCACCAAGCCCTTATTATATGAAATGTTAAAGGGACTTATCTAAGAAAAAGAAAATCAAAAATACGAACAGTAAAATAACAACAAACTCACAACTATCAACAACCGAACCTACAAAAACAAAAACAAAACAAAAATGAACTAAGCAAACAACTAGAAAAGGAACAGATTCACAGAAATAGAGATCACATGGAGGGTTATCAGCGGGGAGAGGGAGGAATGGGTGAAAAGGTACAGGGAATAAGAAGCATAAATGGTAGGTACAAAACAGATGGGGGAAGGTTAAGAACAGTGTGGGAAATGGAGAAGCCAAAGAACTTATATGTATGACCCATGGACATGAACTAAGGTAGGAGAATGATGGGGGGAGGGGGCGTATAGGGCAGAGGAGAATAAAGGGGAGAAAAAAAATGGGACAACTATATTTTTAAAAAACTATGAACAATAAAATGGCAAAAATACATATCTACCAATAATGGAATCTAAAAAACAAACTAAGCAAACAAGAACAGAGATAAAATCATGGATATAAAGACCATTTTTATGGTTACCAGAAGGGAGGGGCATGTGGGGGAATGTGTGAAGAGGTGAGGGAATTAAGACATACAAATAGGCAGTTACAGAATAGTCTTGGGTTGATAGGTATGGTATAGGATATAGAGTAGACATGGACATGAACAATGGTGTGGGGATTGCCTGAGGGAGTGAGGGGTGCTTGGTGAAGGGGTCAAAGGAGGAAAAATTGGGACAACTGTAATAGCATAAGCAATAAAATATAATTTAAAACAACAATAACAACAAAAAACCCAGATATATCATGCAAAACAATAACCAAAAGAGAGCAGGGTGGCTATACTGCTATCAGACAAAACAGACTTTAAATTAAAAAAGGTTTTAAGAGCCGTGGCTGATGTGACTCAGTGGACTGAGCACCAGCCTGCAAACAAAAGGGTCACCAGTTCATTCCCAGTCAGGGCATATGCCTGGGTTGCAGGTCAGGTACCCAGTAGGTGGGGCATGAGAGGCAACCACTTGTTGATGTTTCTCTCCCTCTTCCTCTCTCCCTTGCCCTCTATCTAAAAGTAAATAAATAAAATATTTTTTGTTTTAAAAAAAGGTTTCAAGAGACAAAGAATGATATTCTTTATTTTTTTAAAAGGCTCCATACAGCAATAAGCTATAACAATTATAAATATTTACAAACCTAATGACAGGCCAGCAAAATATATAAAGCAAAATCTGACAAAATTGAAGGGAGAAATAAACAGTAATAGTTGGAGACTTCAACTGCCCATTCACAGTGGATAGAACAACCAGACAGAAGATAGGGAATAGAGGATTTAACAAAGAAACCATTTAGATCTAACAACCAGATACAAAACACTCTACCCCAAACAGTAATAGATACACACATTCTCCTCAAGTGTATTTGGAAGATTTTCTAGGATAGACTATGTTACACAAAGTCACTATAGATTCTAAAATATTAATTTTATACAAAGTATCTTTTCTGACCCTAACAGGATAAAGTTAGAAATCAGTAACAGAAGGAAAATTGACAAAGTTCTAGAAGTTAAACAATACACTTTTAAACAACTAATGTATCAGAGGAGAAATGAAAATAATAATTAAAAATGCTTAGAAACAAATGAAAACAAAAACACATATCAAAACTTATGGGGTATAGCAAAAGCAGTGCTAAGGCAGAAATTTATAGCTAGAAACACTTAAAAAAAATGATACCAAAACCAAAGCATGTCTGTACAAAAAATAAAAAAATTACAGACCAATATCCCTTATGAACATAGGTGCAAAAATTCTCAATAAAATATTAGCAAACCGGAAAATGCAGACAACTGTAATTAAACAATAAAGTCTTTAAAAAATTTAAAAAATAAAGCAGAAATTTCAAGCTTTAAAAAATATATATTAGCAAACTGAATTCAACAATACATTTAAAGGATCAGACACCATTATCAAGTGGGATTTACTCCAGGAATCCAAGCCATGGATCAATATCTGCAAATCAATCGATATATGTTTCCAAAGCAACAAATAAAAATTATATGACTGTAGCTTAGTGGACTGAGTGCGGGCTACGAACCAAAGGGTCATCGGTTAAATTCCCAGTCAGGGCACATGCCTGGGTTACGGGCCAGGTCCCCAATGGGGGCCATATGAGAGGCAACCACACATTGATGTTTCTCTCCCTCTCTTCCTCCCTTCCCCGCTCTCTAAAAATAAATAAAAATCTTTACCACTTTCACTTAACATTCTATAGCAAAAAATAAAATAACCAGTGTTGGTGAAGGTGTGGAACAACTGCCCTGGCTGGTGTAGCTCAGTGGATTGGGCTAGGTCCTACGAACCAAGGGTTGCTGGTTTGATTCCCAGTCAGGGCACATGCCTGGATTGTGGGCCAGGTCCCAGTAGGAAGCAATGAGAGGCAACTACACATTGATGTTTCCCTATCTCCTTCCCTTCCTCTCTCTCTAAAAATAAATAAGTATATATATTTTTTAATTATATGATCATCTCAATAGAAGCAGAAAGCATTTGACAAAATACAACATCCGTTTGTGATAAAAACTTTCAACAAAGTGGGACTGGAGGGAACATATATCAATATAATAAAGAGTATACATGACAAACCCACAGCTAACATCATACTCAATGTTGAAAAGCTAAAAGCTTTTCCCCTAAGATTAGGAACAAGACATGGATGCCCACTCCTATCACTTTTATTCAACATAGTATTGGATGTCTTTGTTAACAGTAATCAGACAAAAAAAAGAGAATGCAACCAAGTTGGAAAGAAGCAAAACTGTCACTGTTACAGATGACATGATACTATACACAAAAATACCCTAAAGAGTCTACCAAAAACAAACAAAAAAACTATTAGACTAATAAATGAAAGTTACAGGATAAAAAATTAATATACAGAAACCAGTGGCATGTCTATTCACTATTAACAAATTATCAGGAAAAAAGATTAAGAACACAATCCTATTTATTACAAAGACCTGCTGTACTTTGAAAACTCAAAGACGTTAATAAAAGAAATTGAAGATGGCACAAATAAATAACAGGATATACCATGCTCATGAACTGGAAGAATTAATGTTTTTTAGATGTTCATGCCCTCATACTAGCCAAAGCAATCTACAGATTCAGTGCAATCCCCATCGAAATACCAATGGCATTCTTCACAGAATTAGAACAAATTACCCTAAAATTTACATAAAATCCCAAAAGACCCCGAATTAGTCAAAGCAATCCTGAAAAGAACAAAGTTGGAGGTATTACGATTCCCTGATTTCAAGATATACTACAAAGTTATATAATCAAAACAGTATGATACTGGCACAGAAACACACACAGTTCAATGAAATAGCATAGGAAGTCCAGAAATTAACCCACACTCATCTGGTTAATTAATTAATCTATGACAAGTGAGGCAGGAATATACAATGGGGGAAAGATGGTCTCTTCAATAAATGGTGCTGGGGAAACTGGACAGATACATGGAAAAAAAATGAAACTAGATCACTTTCTTCCAGCATATACAAAAATATTTAAATGTAAGACCTGAAAACGTAAACTTCTTAGAAGAAAATATAGGCATTAGATGCTTTGGCAACAGTCTGAGCAATATTTTTTTGGTATGTCTCCTCAGGTAAGGGCAACAAAAGCAATAATGAATAAATGTGACTACATCAAACTAAGAAGCTTTTGCCCAGGGAGGAAACCATTAACAAAATGAAAAGGCAACCTACTGAAAGGGAAAAGATACTTACAAACCACATATTCAATAAGAGTTTGATATCCAAATCATAATAACTCATACAACTGAACATCAAAAAACCCCACAAACAATCCAATTTAAAAAATGTGCAGAGGATCTGAATGGACATTTCTATAAAGGTATACATGTGGCCAAAAGACATATGAAAAGATGCCCCATATCACTAAGCACCACGGAAATGCAAATCAATACCGTAAGGTATCACCTCACACCTGTCAGAATGGCTGTAATCAAAAAGTCAACAAAAAACAAGTATTGGCCAGGATGTGAGAAAAAGGAATCCTCCTGCACTGTTGGTGGGAGTGTAAATTGGTGCAGCCACTATGAAAACAGTACAGAGGTTCCTCAAAAATTTAAAAATAGAACGACCATATGATCCATCACTTCTGGATGAAAAGCTGGGTCTCAAAGAGATATTTGTACAGCCATGTTCATAGCAGCATTTATTTACAATAGCTAAAACTTGGAAGAAACCCAAGTATCCTTGGATGGAAAAATGGATAAACAAAATGTGGTACATACATACATACTGCACAATGGAATAGTATTCGGCTTTTAAAAGGAACAAAATTATACAGTATGTATGAAACTTAAGGACACTGTGTCCTCACAATGTGTGCGAAACTCACATCTACAAGTTGCAATGTGTAGGAAACTTAAGGATATTGTGCTAACTGACATAAGCCAGTCACTAAAACACAAATACTGTATGATTTTACTTATATGAGGTACTTAACAGCAGTCAAAATCATAAACACAGAAAGTATAATGGTCATTATCAGGGGCTGGGTTGGAGGACACGGAGAGTTACCTGTCTGATGGGAATGGAGTTTCAGCTTTACAGGATGAAAAGAGTCACGAGGACAGATGGTAAAGGTGGATGCATAACAACACGAATGTATTTAATACCAATGAACTGTGTATTTAAGAAGGGTTAAGATGGTACATTTTATCTTATTTGTATCTTTCTACAATAAAAAAAAAGGAAGGAAATCCTACTATTTGCAACAACATAGATGAACCTGCAGCCTTTGGCTAAGTGAAATAAGCCAGACACAGAAAGACAAATACTGCATGATCTTACTTATTGAGCAATCTAGAATAGTCAAACTCAGAGAGGCAGAGCAGAAGAGTGGTTGCTAGGGTCTGGAGAGAGAGGGAAACAAGGATGTATTAGTCAAAGGGTATAAAGTTTCAGTTATAGAAGATGAGTAAATCCTAGATATCTACTACACAGTATAGTGTCAATAGTTAACAATACAGTAATGTATACTTAATTGCTTCTCGGCCTTTTGGGTAAGATCGTGTAGTATTGGACACTTAAAATTTACTTAAGTGTTCTATCACCAAAAAAAGAGTCACAGCAATCTATACTAATGCTACAAGGCAATTTAAAAAATGAGATGCATATCTAAAATTCATTCCTGAACATCTATGACTTACGACTGCTTGTGACTGCATTTAGTCCAAAAGCAAATTCTAGAAATTTTAATGAGGTTTTATATGAAATTAAAAGATGACCTATGTGCTCAAGTTTCCACTCAACCTTAGGCAAACATATTTTCCACAACTCCTTCAACTCAGAAGAAAATTAAGCTTATTAGTCTGGATTTCTGAGAAATGCAGGAAATGTTTTTAAACAAACTCTCTGATATTGGAAAAAAAAGAGGAATGATTCCATTATTCATAAAAGACTTTGAAAAGTATTTGAAAAACAATTCAGACCTCAATCTATATAAACAAGATTCTAAAACCCATTTCAAAAGCAGGCGATGTCAAAGACAAAATTACAGCGTCAGCGCTAACCTTGTAACTCTGTAGCCAGCCCTCCATGACTCAAAGAAGCCACATGTCTTCCCCTAAGAGCCTCCACAGAACGCACTCACCCAACACTGCTGACCAAACGACTGTATCACAAGAGTTGCAAAACACAAAACAAATTCCGTTATCACCTACAGTCCCTGACTCTCAGCCAGTACTCAAGACATGAAGTTGAGGCCACCGTTACTGCGTAACTACAAAAAGGGAAATTCCAAACCTTGGGCACACATCCAGTTCTGGTTTATTCACTGATGCAGTCAAAAAAGAAAATGGTTTGTTCATAAGCTGACAACAATAATTCTTACCCTCCAATTCCGAATTCGTTTCAGCCTGTTGGGGGTTTTCTCCAGAATCTGTAGAAATTCATGTGTCAGTTCTACAAATGAAATAGAACATTTAAGAAAAACTTACAAAGAGGCAGAAGTAAGGAAACAAGAGTAACCTCAACTATTTTCATCTGAATCAAGTCACCTTCGGCCAGATCAAGTGCTTTTCAGGGACCCTTACTCTAAAACTTACCATCTAAAAGTTCCAAGGTCACAGTGGCGTCAACATACTCCCACCAGTGCTTCCCATCAGTTGAGACTGGGATCTCCCAGTTGGACCACTTGCAAGCCAGATGAATGCAGACACAGGCCACTACAGGAGGTGTGTACTGCAGGCTAAATGTGGTCAAATGCAGGCTGACGTCAGAGGAAAGGAAACAAGAGAGTATCATGAGCTCTCGATTCTGAACCCAAAGTTAAAACTCTCCATTATTTAAAAAAGAAAAAAAAAAGTAAAAAAAATACTGGCAAGCTAGAAGGGTAAGAAATATCCAGTGCTCTGGTCCAGCACGAAACATTACTTTTAATAAACCCACCTGCTCTCTGACTACATATCATTCAATCCACATGACTAACAGACAAAAAAACCAAAAAATTAAAAATTAAAACAAACTGGGTACTCAGTTTTTAAAAAAAGGATCAATTATTCTGAGACTAAGCTCGGAACTAAAGGAAAATGATAAAATTTTTGATATTATAATCCCTAAATCAAATACTTAAGGGAAATACACTAAAAATTATCTTGTCTCTTGTCAATCATAGGCCTGGGCTATTTAAAATAATAAATAGACAATCACTCTCAAGCGTGACTGTGCCTGATTGACGGTTTATTTTAAAACTTCTCCTATCAGTCTATTAAAAGGAACTTCTTAGCCCTGACAGTCACTAGGAGTATCTTTGGTTTCCAAGAGCAACCAGTAGATTGTAAATGAGAATGAGCAAGTCATTTGGTAATACAAGTTATATATTAATTTTTTCTTTAAAAAGGGAAGAAGAAAAAGTATTACAACTCTTTACACATACACATGTCCATTTATCTGGGAGTATGAGAAGAGCAAGGAGTCTTTTAAAATATCCTAAATATTGCCCTTGCTGGTGTGGGTCACTGGATTGAGTGCCGGCCTGGGAACCGAAAGGTTGCTGGTTCGATTCCCAGTCAGGGCAGATGCCTGGGTTGCAGGCCAGATCCCCAGTTGGGGGCATGTGAGAGGCAACAGATCATCTCACATCGATGTCTTCCTCCCTTCTCCCTCCCTGCCTCTCCCTCTAAAAATAAATAAATAAATAAAGTATTTTAAAATATCCTAAATATTGCAGAATTCTCCAAATCAGGTTTTCAGTCACTGTCAATGAATTCCAAGTTTACCAACTTTCAGAACCATGCTTTTAGATATTTTAAAGCTAAGTAACATGCAGAATTAAGCAGGATATCAATCAGCAGTAAATGATTACATCACCTTAACAAAACAGCACCATGGAAACTGAAGGCACAACATGAAAACTGCATAAAAATCAACATTTACCATAGAATTGTTTGTAAGATACTATATCAAAGATCCATGCCTGGGTCTTGGAGTTCTGGTTTACTAAATGCCAGGCATGTTTCCATATGCCCCTCAAAAAGTGACAATCTCAACCCAAATAAAATCCTATTCCAAAAATATAAAGGAAAAATATTAAAATATAAACCTGTTGGTTGCCATGAAGTAAGAAGTCTGTGCTAAGTCCTTGCTTGCTGGAGGAAAAAAAAAGGTGAAGGGGAAGGAAAAATTATTAGTTCCATTTATTCTCAACAATAAATTAATAAGCATTTAATATTTGCAAGGTAGAGAATATAGTGGTAAATGAGGCTGGCATGGTCCCTGACCATCTGAAGTTTACATTCTACCAAAGAAAGATAAGCAATTTTTAATTTTTAATAAATGGATTGCTTACAGACCTAGGGACTCAAGCTTTATCCTGTGTACCGAGTATCTGACACTTGTTTAAAATGCATCATGGGCATCCTCCTTAGAGTTTGACTCAGATTCTGTTGGGAGAAGGACGTAAGCATTTTTAACAAGTAACCCAGACATTCTGATGCATGGGTTCACTGAGAAATAATAAACTAGGGGACAAACCAATTTAGAGGCAAGATCAGAATCCAAAAGACCTTGGTATGTTTGGAAAAAATGATTTGTGCTTTGTTTGTTTTTTAAAATTTTAAATTGGGAAACCTGTGACTTAATCCTAACATAACCAAGTAACAAAATATTTAATATATTACCAAAAGAAAGTTCCTTCTTCCAAAACAAAACAAATGCTCTGGCTGACAGAACAATTTTTAATCCCCCCTAGATTAAATATTAGTACATATCCATCTCTGTTTAAGCCTACCCTTGCTCAATGTTAACCATTTAATGCTGTCAAAATATGAAGAACTCAGAAAACTTTGGGAATTTTCAGATAAAATACACATAAACAAAATTCAGAATAAGACCAATTATCAGTTTGTTCTACAAAGGCACTGAAATGCACGATGGTGTGTTGATAGTCTTGATACTACTACCTAAACTGAGTAAGAGAAACTAGGTTTCATGCAATTATAGCTACTAAAATTAAATTAAAAAGAAAGATCTGCCAAAGGATTGTCAATCACAGGAATAAGTTCAAATAATTTCTAAATGATCCTCTGAGTGGTCTTTAAGAATGTCTAGGACAATCAACCCTAGAATCAAATTAAGATCACCAACTCCCGAGACATCCTTAAAATTGTTGTTAGTTATAATTCAGTGACTTTTCAAAGTCTGCCCCCAGCTTTGACAAACATCCTCAAGAAGGTCACTCTCTTTAAATGGAGATCACCTAGACACATTAATTAGCAGCTGGTACGAATTTATCCACAGCAATCATAGCCTCTAAATGGTAAAACAATTCAAGAGTACCGTCTCAGGCTGGGATTCCTTACCTCGAACAAGTTGAGTGCACTTTACCACATGTGTATGTGGGTGATCAATTGTTAGCTCAAAGCCTAAAAAAAAGTAACTGGTTAACAAGCTAAAGTACTCCAGGCATCTTATACATCTTTTATCTTATACATATTTTATCCCTCATTTAAAATTAAAGGCCTCCCTAATTTTCCTATCCCAAATTGTTGTTCAGAGGCTAAGTCACACAAAGTATGCAGCATGCTCTTCTCTAAGAAACATTATCTCCAAAGCTGCTTGTATTTTGAGCTAGAAGGTACCACTAAGATAATAAAGCTAATGCAGTTTCAAGATCCCTGAAAACCAATAACCTCTAAACACAAAACAGTGTAGGTGAATTCTCCCACCTACACTGTTGTTCTAAACTGATTACCAATTTAAAAATAAATGCTGTTATCTAAATATAATGACAAACTATAAAAATCCATGGAAGGAAAAGAGTTCTTTAAACAGTTTCTGTCATTAGTTATAATTAAAATTAAATACTGCCAAATCTTAAAAAGCAAATCATAAATCCCAGGATGGAAAAAAAAAGGACTCTGCTATTTCTAAGGTCAGCTGTGCCTTCATTTTTTCTTCAGTATAGGCCACGGTAAAACTGAGCTCTATAACCTCTAAATTTGCAAATCTTTCCAAGAGATTTTCCTCCTGCTTCCTATTTTGCAAATTTTAAAAACTGAATCATATTACATGTATATTTCTTTAATGTTTTAAAGGGAAAAACACTTACCTAAAGTCTGCAGAATTATGCTTTCTAATATCACCAGATCTTGAACTTGTTGCAGGTAAGCCTGCAGGTAAGAAGACACAGAAGGTACAATATATAAAGTGTAAGCAACTCTAACAACCCTTTCCAGAGAAACCAAAGCCACAAAAGGCAGAGATGGAGTTAAGAAGCAGAGTAGGAACTGAAATTAATCTTTATCCCTAATTCAGTAGATTCTCCTTTTAAATGAAAAAAAAAAAGGTGGTGTACTAAGACAAAACACTTTATTCATAAACAGCTACAGAAAAAGCACCTGACATTTGGTTCATTTTCAGACTGACATTTTAGGTTTTAAAGTTCATTTGATATAGATACAAGAAAATTAAAAAATATCTCTTCTTAAACATAATGAACAAACATTTGCAGAGCATTCCTACAGACAATGTAGGCAGTCTCAAACATTTGACTCCCGTTAAAACTCTCCCTTTGGGATAATGCTAGATTTCCAAAAATTTATAGGAGAGTTCAAAGAAAAAGGAACAAACATTAATAATGTAAACTACCTCATTAATAATGTTTTAATACTGATTATATGCTGAAATGATATTTACAATCAAATGAAATACATTATTATAGAAAATACATTAAAATTAATTTTACTTTTTTAAGTTAAAGATTTTAAATGAAGTAAAAATTTTTTAAATTATGTCCTGACGAGTGTGGGTCAGTGGGTTACACACCGTCCCATGAACCTAAAGATCGCTGGTTTGATGCCCTGTCAGGGCACATGCCTGGGATGCAGGCCAGGTCCCCAGTGGAGGGCGTGCAAGAAGCAACCGATCAATGTTTCTTTCAAACATGGATGTTTCCCTCTCTCTGTCTCCCTCCCCTCACCATTCTCTAAATATAAATAAAATCTTAGAAAGAAATTTGTTTTTTTAAATTCCACATGAAATTTGTTTTTTAAATTCCACAGGACACCCCTTACATTTCCATTGGACAGCATTGGCCTAGAACTCTAGGAGAATGAGACTTAGGTCAGAAGGTAAGAGACTTTGTTAGTTAACTTTCCACTGAACTTTGTGATCTTTAGTAAGACCAGTAAGGACTTCAACTATGCTGGTTCTCTGCTCCATATAGTGAAGAAAATATCTTTCCCTAATCACCTCACAAGGACTTGAGACTTGAGTGAGAAATTATGTAAATATTCTTCAGAGAAGGAAAAAACACACAAAATTTTGTTTCATTTTGTTAAAATAAAATTGTTTTATTTGGCCAATTCTACAGACCAGTGACTTTTAGTAATTAGTCTCAAACCTAAATAAAGTCCAGAGCAGTAATTATTTTCAAGAGCTACCGGGGTAGCCCAGAGAGAAAATGAAGGGAGTCAAGACAAATGCCACACAAAACACTTAATTCACATAATTAGGGCTTATTATTAACACGCATATAATAAATACCCCCTCGAAACCCCACTTTGTCCAATTTGATCAGTAGAATACACAATTCCATTTATCTATTT
>VMDR010007994.1:0-38225 GCA_007922815.1 Macrotus californicus
ACAGTTTTGGCGCTGTAGAGACAAGCTCTGGCATTTTTAAGAAGGTAGAATTTAAAAACAATAGCAAATTACTGCTAATTTCTTCTTGATGGGTGCTATTAACACCTATTAACATCAATAAGAGCAACAAGGTTGTGCCGGAGACAAAACTAGTCTAGTATCAGCCTAGTCTGTACCATTAGACACAAATGGAAACTTAGGGAAGGAATGTGGACATACTAGTAAAATGTAAAATTTTTCGTGCTGTTCTCTTATGAAGTGAATCACAACCATAAATCAGAAACAGCTTTTGAAAATAAGTATGATTATTAAGCTTTTCTAAAAGCAATCCTAAACTTGTCATTCGCTTGTAATATTTCTATCTTAGCAAGTACTAATGTCTTACACGTAATTTCCTTAAGGAAAGCAAACACTTTAAAATGCAAAAAAAACTTTCGTATTTTACCCTAAGTGTAAAAATAAATATTTCAGTAAGGAATGGGAAAAAAATGAAGCCCATTTAAATAACTTCATTGCACTGTAAGTTGCCAATTCATCTGTGAGTAGTTTCATTGCAGATGAAAAGGAATCAAACTACAGGACAGATGTTGGGCAAACCGCAGCTCAGGTCTGTCACACACTGACATTCTTCACGTGATTTTGGCTCATCTATTAAATAAGGTGCATTTTGCTTGATTTTGAAAAGGGAAACATCAGGAAATATTTAAAGGCCAATTGCTGCCAATTAACTTTGATCAGTAAAAGTTCTATTTGAATCTTTCGGATTCTTCTCCTGTCTGAAATCACACACATTTATAAAATCTCGCAAAACAACAACTTGATGACTAATGGCTGTTAGCAGCCCTACCACAAGCCTGCTTAACAGCAGGATTTAAATAAACAGTTGTCTCTATCAAGAAGGGAGTGAAATGTAATTAAAGTCATGTTTTCTCAGAATGGAGATATAAAAAACAATATTCTTTATTCTTCAGAATGCTGCTCACCGAGATCATCCTGTTTGTCGTTGCCCGTAACGCATTTAACTAGCCATCTGATACATGTTTCTCCCCCCCAAATTACAATGGACAAATAAAATCAGAGGCAGTTCAACAGAAGAAATCCTTGTACCCCAAGAGCAGAGGCCTGACTGCAATGCCATCCAGCCGATGGGGCCAGCCAGGAAGGAAAGCACCCAAGACAGCGACAACCTGACATAGTGTGTGCAAGTAGCACATTTCTGGTGGCTTCTAACAGCAATTCATCTCAATGTAACTGCGACATCTGTAGCTTCTGCTAATCAACACAACTGAGTATTTAAGATTCTTGACCTCAAATTTTCATCCTTGTCAATGGTGATGTGGAATCTAACTTTGAAACACAACAGCCCAAGTAAAGCAAAACAAATACCATGAAGGCAAAATGTATTCCATATAATAATCGGTCATTACTTTACCTCATTATTCCAATGATAGGTTCGAAAAACAATATCCCCTTTTTGTAAGACCAATCACCTATTTTCAGACATGCAACATGAAGTTGATATGAAATAATTGAACTTACTTCTAAGTCATTAAAAAATAGATGTGTGTCTGCCAAGTTGAAAATCATTTCTTCCATTCGCAGTCCAAGGGAAACTGAAGTAGGTGGATCCTAAAACAAGAATTTTATAGGTCAAGAACATATATAGTTCAGGTTACATGAGATGTAGTGTCACATTAAGAGGGAGCCAGGGTCAGGAAAGACCCAAAGTGACCCCTTGGGTGGCTTGGGCTCCATTTGCCTTTGGTGTGCATGATTCATTTTATATGCAAACATTAATGACTTATTTTATTTAAAAAGTTTCCCTGATGTTCTTGGAACTTTGCATAAGGAAGAAATAACTTGCTGCTTAATATATTGCAAAAAAAAATGTAAAGTAGAGGAAATTCAGCTTCCCACATATGTTTCAGGAGCAAGAAAGTCCACGAATCAAGGAGACACTGTTTATGTTGTATCACAATCCATTAAAAGCATCTAAAAGCATCATTACAAATATTAGAGGGCAGATTCGACAGAGATTCATTTCTAAAGGGCAATAAATACTAAATCTACTGCAAATGGTAGCCATCATTATTTTTTCTTCATTCAGACTGCCTGCCAATTTTGAGTATACTCAAAAGAAGGACATGCCAGCCACTCTGACCATGTGGCATCGTGCCCACTCAGGAGGCACATTTAACATCCATGTGACACTGTCCAGTCATCAAAGAGCCAGTACTATCCACGGAGGGGAGCAGCAGCATTCTGAGCTGTCCTGTGGCTTCTACCCAACGCTTCACGTAACCATACACTGACCACATTTACTGGCACTGAGACCAACTCGGGGGGTATGGAGATATTTGCAGATTTTATTGTGTCACTGTATTCATAGTGCATCACACCGAGGAAGCAAGATGGTGCACGGTGAGTACCCTGTGTAATTCGTGCAGAAGGAAAACATGTCTGTAGAGAAAGTGTTCAAGGATGTAATGTGAGGTTTTGAAAGTTTTATTGACATTTTAATAACAATACCAACTTTCACAGGTATGGTGGTATTATGAAATTTTTCCAAAGAACAATGATTTCTGAAATACTATTTTATTATCACAGCAAGCCTTTGGAAGAAGTACAGAATCTACCTGTATCATCGTTTCTTTGGGAAAGTTGTAACTAGAGGAATTGTGCCTTCACTTAGGCCCTTCATCTGGCTAGGGTGTACTCTGTGTATCATCAGTCTCTGAGTCTTATATTACAATTGAGGACATAAAATCCAGAGAAAATTAGAGTATTGTTCTCTAATACTGTCCCACCATGAATCTTGTACATTTTCTTTTTTGTCTTCATTCCAAAGCTCAAGACCTGCCTGCCTTACTCCCTAGTGTCCATGTATCCATAGCCTATCGATCCTTGGGTATTCACCCCAAGTGCCACCTCCTCATGGGCTTTGGAAAGTAGCAGAAGTGATAGAGAAGAGCCCCAGAGCCTGAACTTACTTTGGTGTCTTCCTCTCATGGAGCCTCAATTTGCTCATCTAATGAATCAGACAGCTAGATGGCAAACGTACTGTTCTCAGAGAATAAATGGAATATATTTTCTTTTCTTAGAATAAAAAAATATTCTCATCTCATAATTTGGCACAACCATACACCTTGGAGAGAACAGGGGCCTGGGATGTAGTGATGGGGTGGGGGTGGGGTGAGGCAGAGACAAGTTGGGCACCTGCCAGAGGCCAATCAGCTGTGACCAGGGAGGTGGAGTCAACCCTGCCAGCCCCACCCACGACACTAGCCCTGCCCTTACCCTGCGAGCCCTGCCCAGCGTCTAAACTTAGAGATCCCAGAGGAGGAACAGAGGGTTTGAGAAAACATGGCAGGATGGCATCGCTGGTCCAATTCCTCTCCTGCCCTAGGCCTTCTCTGCTGGCTGACAGTGGAAAGGTGGCAGAGAACACAATAGGGCCCGAAGTTGGGGGGTTAGACTACCAACGGGTTTAACAAAAGCCCCAGGGTTTAAAGGCGGGCAACAAGGAAAGAAAGATGCAGAGGCCAACTGAGTGTGCCAGAGCTGGGGGTGGGGAGGGACGAACACATTGCCCTCAGTTTTCCTACATGATAATTCATACTCCTTAGCCTTCTCAAATTGTCCCTGTTTAATACCGCCTAAAACCTATAGGTTGAGAGGAATTAAAAACAGTTTGCTAACAAGTAAAGAAAAACTCTCACTGACTGCTTCCTTTACGGGAAATTGCTCACTCACTTCCATCTAAGCAGCAGCAAGCGTAGGGACAAAGCAAATACTCAAATGTACCCTAGAGCAGAACTAACCAGCCGGGGGAGTTCCAACAGCTGTTTCTAAAACAAAACACCTGACCAAGGTGTTTACTCCCCCTTGTTCAGGCCAATAAAACTCCACTGACTTGTCTCATAACCAGGTCAATGAATCTTTTTATGTGGCAAGGCAGAAGAGCCTCACCACGTTTATTGAATTGCCAATTCTAGAATTTATGTGCCGTGGTATTGTTACTTTGAAAAAGTCTTATTTCTCCTTGTATGGTTGCTTATTTATGCCACCATCAAAAGAACTACCTCATTGTTCGTTAATACATAGCATACTTTACCTTTTCTTCATAAATTAGAGGAACGGCTTGCAAGTTGGAATCCTAATAAATTTTAAAGGCTTGTTCAATCTTGTGGTCAAATATGACACAGATGTTGGTCTTATTTACCTTTGAATGTTTTTCTCTTTTGTTATTAGCTTTCATGCCTTAACAGCTTTTATACCTGCCACTCCACGTTGTTGTGAAACATTTAGTACACCGAAGAAAAGTGAACTTGAATGAGAGAATTTTAGAACAGGAAGGGGCTCTCGTCGAGGGAACAGTGTTTCTCAAATATTTTTTAAACCACGATCCACAGTAAAAAAAATACATTTTACATCGTGATCTGGTAATAGCTTGCTCTCTCTCTCTCTCTCTCTCTCTCTCTTTCATACACACACACAGCTGAAATCATGTAAGTTTGGCAAAAGAAGACCTTCCTCGCTGTGTGGGGCGTATTCTGACATTTTCCACTTCATTGCCAGCTGAAGTGTCGCAATCTGCAGTCTGAAAAGCAGAGCTGTGGAGGATACCCACTTTTGACATGAGAGACGGGAAAACTGAGAGTTGGCAGTGTGGTGATTTGCTTGTGGTAACAGAGCTGGCAGGGTACAGAGTCACCTCCCCCGACGTGTTTTCCCTAAGAGCAAACTAGCAGAAGAGCAGATCAGTAGCCATGTCCACAGATTTGCTTACGCGTTCTGGCCGTGGAGTTCTTCTCGGAGGGAGGTGAGGTTTTATTTTCCCGTTGTAATAATCTTTTAATACTTTTCAAAATTTTCAAATACGCCTGATACAAAGTGGATGTGACAAAAGCTAACATTGAACAGTTAATAAATTAGTCATAGCTTGGTCGCTTATTTTGGCCTATTTAGACGAAGAAAGAAAAAAAACAACCACATTTTTTTGAGACCAAAACTGAGATGGTAAAATCACCCTGTCTTTGGCTTAACCTTACTTTTCTTGTGCTTTCTGCAATAACGAATTCCAGAGCCGCAGTTATGAAATGGTTGCCTTTGAAACACCATGTTTTGTTCGATCACTTTTGAAAAACCATAGAACTTTGCCTCCACTTCAAAGAAACATCTCTTTTTAAGTAAAATTTTCTGCCAAATCTTTCCATTCTTTTCTGAACTTGACCCCTCTGTGGCAGTTGCCACTGTTGCCTAATCATGACATTTCTCCATTTCTGGGGCCAATCACATTGTTGCTGTTTTCTGACCATCTTCCTGGGATCTGATAGTCCGTTGCCTGTCCCTTAAATGACCTTGGTCCTCAGGACAGTTGTCACCCATTCCTCACTCTCTTCACACTGCCCTACACACCCCAACACACTCATGCCTTCAACCATCGCCCCCTTCCCCATTAAATCAGATCTCAACTGTAGGCCTGCACAGCAATGACCTGCTGGTCATTTCTACTGGAATGTTCTGCAGAGCACCTGACACTCTACCCTATGTCCTTCTCTCTCCATCCTTGGGACTATGCACAATGTCAGGCTTTCCCAGTTTGGTAGAGGAACAAATGAATTGAAAAGCAGTAAAAATAGAATACTTCAAACAATTCCAACGAAGAAAAAAACAAAATATTAGATTCAATCTTTAGTTGCTAGCATTCAGTGTTGGTAAAAAAAAATTCTAGATACCTAGTTTAGGAAAAACAGACATTTGAATCCTAAAATCATTCTATCTACATAATATAGTATCAAACATGTTCACTAGTAATACCTAATCAATTTGTACCTGATTAAAGAGCAGCCTCTTCTTTTTTTAAAAAGGGTTTTATTTAGAGAGAGGAGGAGGGAGGGGGAGAGAGAGGGAGAGAAACTTCGGTTGTTCTCATACATGCCTGACCTGACCAGGAATTGAACCAGAGAACTTTCACTTTGTGGCACGATGCCCAGCAAACTGAACCACACCGGTCAAGGCAAAAACCACCCATTCTTAGAAGAGCTAATTATAAAACTTTACTTATCTACTTAGTGAAATGAATATTAGCATAAGATCAGCAGCCCATCATTTATTTTTTAAACTTAATAGTGGCATGCATGACATTTTGCAAAATATATTCTTATGTGCTGTACAATTTAGTTCCCTAGTACAAAATGGTACAGTGAAGAGGCTCAAAAAGAGAAAATCCAATCAATTGCTGTACCATTCTTGTTTAATGAAGAAACAGTGGAAATTGACTATAGCCCTTATGCCCAGGAAATTCTAGCAGCAGATACCTGCTTGAACCAAAACAAAACAAATAGCATCCAACACCACATCCACACTCCCCTCCAGACACACAACACACACACAGGAATGAAATCCAACCTTGCTCCTAAATTATTTTAATATGATATTGAATTGCAAATTTCTTAAATTCATGAAAATAAAGTGAAGGAACCTCTTGCAAGGCTAGGCTACCCATGGCTGTTTGGGTTAAGCCAAAAATGATTATTTCTATTGAGCAGAAACAACATTATATAGAAAAATTAAATAACAATGAAATCTGCTTAGGGTAGACCCAGGCCTAAAACAATCATTTTGCT
The DNA here is from genome assembly GCA_007922815.1 of Macrotus californicus. Lineage (NCBI taxonomy): Eukaryota > Metazoa > Chordata > Mammalia > Chiroptera > Phyllostomidae > Macrotus > Macrotus californicus. The sequence continues at coordinate 6,630 of VMDR010007994.1, forward strand.
TCATCCCCTGTCAAGTGACCTTTAATTATCCTTTGCCTCAAGATCTTTTTCTCTTGTTTCTAGAACACAGGCCTGCCCACAGAGACTAAAGTTATCATCCTCCACTGAAGTCACTAGCATCACCCTTGGACCACTGTCATTCTTTTCCTGTTTCTCTTTGCAGCCTGATTACTGCTATTACACTAGATCTTCACGTCCTAAAAATGTTTAAAAATGAAAAAATAAATTCCAAGTCAGTGCACGGAAATGCTGAAATGCCATGAAATTCAGCCTCTAGAGCACAGGCGGCAAACACAAGGCCCGTGGCTGAATCCGGCCCTCCACCTTGTTTTATCCAGCCCAGCACCTTGTTTCTACCCCGTGGCAGTGCTGAGCTCTCACTTAACTGTTAAGGAGTTGCTACATTTATTCAGTCCTAACATTACATTCGGCCCTTTGAAGGCCACCGCGAGGCTGATGTGGCCCCCAGTGAAAATGAGTCTGACACCCCTGCTCTAGAGGGAGTTGTATCTGTTAGCGTTGCATTCACATGTTGAACATCTACAACGCGATTTGAAGCGAATAAAAGAAAAGGGCGTCTATAAGTTCCTGGGGGTAATGCAATAACAGAAAACCAGGGTATGGCCTCTTGTTGCCCTGTTTGATAAACTTTAAGAGTCATTTAAAAAGTATTTTTTAGCAAGTAAAATCCACAGCAGTTCCGGAATTTGAGTTTACCAGGGCTCAACTGCCAGATGAAGACCCTGTTGCTCCTGCCGGCTCGCCCCCCTTGCTTCTACATTTCATTCTAGTGACTGTCTTAGGATGACAAGCGATAGAACCACCTCATCACAGAGCTTTCAACAAAGCTGCCCAGCTCATCTGTACCATGAATGAGGTCTAATACCAGCTCCAACACACAGCGCTATTAGCAGGGCACTCTTGTTACTGGCATAGGAATTTAAAAAGTTTCTCCTAAAATAATTGTGCTCATAACCTGCAGGCAAAGAACCCTTGCATGCAGGGCAGGAAAAAAAAGCCCATATTCCCATAATGGGCATACTACAGGCTCTGCTTAGATACACTACACTACACGGAGAAACTCCTGCGCATCAAAGGACCCAATTAACAGAGTGAAGTGCAACCTGTGGAATGGCAGGAATATTTACAACTCAGGTATCTGGTAAGAGGTTAATATTCAGGATATATAAAGAACTCCTGCAACTCAACAATAACAACAGAAACCTAATATAAAAATGGGCAAAGGACTTGAAGAGTATTTCTCCAAAGAAGATATAGAAATGGTCGACAAGCCCATGAAAAGATGCTCAATGTTATTGATCATTAGGGAAATGCAAATGAAAACCACAGTGAGATGTCACCTGACACCCATTAGGGTGGCTACTATGAAAAAATCACCCAGAAAATAATGTGCTGATGAGGCTATGGAGAAAGTGGGCCCTTTGTGCACTGCTGGATACAGCTGCCCTGGGAGACAGTGTGGCAGTTCCTCAAAAAACTAGGCATAGAATTACTGTGTGATCCCACAAGTCGACTTCTGGATACCCACAATAACTGAAAGCAGGGTCTCGAAGAGATATCTGTGTATCCATGTTCATAGGAGCCTTATGCAGAATAGCTAAGGGGCAGAGGCAACCCCAGTGTGCAGATGAGTAAGGGAAATGTGGTATAGCCATACAATGGAGTATTATTCAGCTTTAAAGAGGGAGGCAATTCTGACACAGGCTACAGCAGGAATGAAACTTGAAGAGGTCATGCTAAGTGAAATAAGCCACTAACAAAAAAAGAAATGCTGTGTGACTTAAAGTCATCAGAAATCTCAGAGATGGAAAGTGGAATGGCTGCTGACAGGCGCTGTGGGGAAGAGAGAGCGGGGACTGTCTGACAGCCACAGCCTTCCAGTCTGCATGATGGAAAGGGTTCTGGGAGTGGTGGGGGGGAATGCATTGGGAAAACAATGGGAATGCATTTAATGCGACTGATCACACTTAAAACTGCTAAGAAGGTAGAGTTTGCATTATGTGTGTTTTATCACAATTTAAAAATGAGAAACAATTGGAGAAATGTAATTGTTGATTAGGCATTTAATGATATTAGGAAATTATTAATTTTTCTAGATTGCTAACATACTAGATATCATCTATTTCTATTATAAAAATCTCTTCTAATGGAGTCTTAAATGCATACTGAAATATGTAAATGAAATAACATGATATCCGAGATTTGCTTTGAAGAATCATCCTAGGACAGAGCAGGGGAGGGAAGGGACGTGGGAAGGATACAGATACAATGGGGTTGGTAACTGTTAAAGCTGGGAGAGGTTACACTGGGTTTCATTATACCATTCGATCTCTTTTTGTACATATTTAAGAAGTACCTATAGTTAAAATTTAAAAAAATATATAAAAAAGTATTCACTGTGACAAGATTGGTTGTCTTTTGGCGGGGAAACTATGGATTAAAAATATTTCTTTTGAAAATTTAAAACATGCCCAAATCATACTTTTAAAAGGCCAAAACCTTTTTGAAAGGTCCAAACTGAAAAAGCTGTGGAACGCTCCTCAGTAATAGCACCATTTGCCGAGAAGAAGGTGCCAGGACTCGCTTGGGGATACATACCCAGACTCAAGTGAGACTTAGAACATGCACTAGAATGTACGTCAGACACTGCTTTGCCTGCGTGAACCCTACTAATGCTTATCATATGGGATGTTCTCGTCCAGAAAACCAGAGGAACACCTACACTTGTAATTGAAGCCACAGGACCTACGTCTCACACATTTAGGAACAGCAGTGAGAGCAGAGCCACAGCGCAACTTGATCAGCTGCGAAGGAGAGTTCCCTGTTCATTTAAGAGCAGTAACCCTAGAAGCATCTCACTTAGGGCCCCTGGCATTCCTCTTTTGGCTGCACAGCTGCTGTGGATCCTGATTTTTTCTGATCCACAATGCTAGTGTTATCATTTGACTTCCTATTATGGGCTATTTCTTACTAGTTCAATGATTGTAGCTACTAGGGAATGCTTGTCATGAGTAATACAGGGAGACTGGTTGCTTCCTGAATGCTGTTGGTCCCTTAGAGATTCAGCAGTTTCACTATTTGTGGATTGAGAGTGGTGTTCATTCAGAATAGTTTTGCCCCAGGGAAGGAGTGCCGTTGAAGATTCATTCATTCCCTACCAACAGCCTCCTTTATTCACTTATAAACTTCCTGAAGGCAAGAATTATGGCTAGGTACTTAAGACACTACTATGTATGTAATTTAAAGATTATAAAAGACTGACTTATATAAAAAAACTTGTTAGTGTCAGACCAGGAAACAAAAGGTGACTCAGCGGGAGAGGGGTGCATAGCCAGGTGTGTGTCTTGGGTGCTGTGGCCCGTCTAACACTAAAGGCTGTGTGTGTGCAACTTCAAAATTGGTGGTAAAATTTTTTCATGGATTTTTTTCAACAATCATTACTTCAACTAAACTATTATATGCCAGAAGGCTAAGGTACTGAGTACCATCTACTGCTTCTATTTTGACAAGTTCTTTTGATGGAGTCTTGAGTTCTGGGTAGTCCTCACATGGAGACCTGGGATTAGCCTGGGATCTCACCCCACAGGGCACTGTGGTGAAGTCCTCCAGGCCCCTGGTGAGGAAGGGTAGTGGGTAATTTCTTACATGCTTTTTGCTTTATTCCAGTGACCAGGATGAAGTTCACGCTGCTCAGATTTTATGTTGAGCAGCATGAAAAAAAAAGAAAAATCTGCATTGTTGATTCCTATATTTGTACATGATATTTGATCTTAACTATCTTTTAAGAAAGCACTGTGAAAGCTGTTTTGAAAAGTACAATTTACTCATTCTCAATTCTCACTTCCTAGCTGCAAATGGTAACTTATTTTTAAAGGCACTCCCTCAGTTGAGGGTGATTCAAAAATGCTATTCTTTACCCATTTTCACTTAATTTTTTTTCAAAAATTCTACTTTGGGCTTTGAGTGTCCACTGTCTTTGAGCCTCTAAATAGACAGAAAGTGTAAGCAAAATCTGTTTATCTCTTCTTGGGTTTTTAGAATGGGATCCAGAATGTTTTTCTGAGTGTGAAAATAAAACGCTTTCTCGCTTCTCTAGAAAAGTTGAAGCTGACCATTCATCTAACCAGAGCAATATTCCTTCTTTTTATGCAACTGTTTTAAAAGATACATCCTGAGATGCAAGCTTTGATTTAACACCACCACAAATGCCAGATATTACATTAGGTCTTGTACAGTCCGAAAAAGAACTGTAAGCCGTTTCAGTTTTACTAGAAGAACAACTAAAAATAGCACCAAGTGCTAATAAGGAAGCAATATCTCTTTATTGCTTAGATAAACCAGTAAAGCTTTAAAAGCAAAACTGTTCCTATTTTTAATGTAGCTCTGGTTCCTATTCACACACCCTTGCCCATTCTGTCCCCCTTTTCCTTTTCTCCTACCATCTTATTTTTCTAAACTGAAAAGCAAAAGAAGAAAAATGGAATGGTTAAGTAAATCAAACAAATACATAAGGCAATATAAATGTGTCCAATTTAAATTCTTTCAGTTAAGACCTTTAAGGAATATTTTAATAGCGAAGTCATTGTTCTAATTTTAGAAGCTACCACATTCTGAGTTAGTAATTAGATTCTATGAAGTACCTAGAGTGTTGACGGCTTATTTTCCTGAAACCCACCGCCCCCCCCAGTTAATTTTACTTTTAAATTTTTATCTATTACTATTTTCAATTTACAAGTACATTTTCAATGTATGATAAATGTCTTTTGCATGTCGAGTGAACACGCACCCCATTATACCTATGAGATCAACTCCACACAAACTCCTAGCAATTGCTTTTCTACTTTGGATCAAAAAGTAGAATCTATCATGTTTCGAAAATTGCTATTTAAAGAATTAATCTTAAGCTAGAAGGAGTTACTAGAAGATGGTTTGACTATTTCAGAAAGTGTGACTAGAAACTCAGGATATGTACGGCCTTTACATTCTGAATTTATGGAATAAAAGATAAGCTTTCTGAACTCTATCCACATGGATTCTATGTGGGCAGCTAAGCTTCCCCTGACAAGTAGTTACCGAGAGTTCTGGTGGCCCAGGGAGGTGTTACACCAACAACGTGACCGGGTTTATGAGGGTTTGTCGGTCAATGTGAAAACCTTGTAAAGTATGCTCACACCAACAACAAGGCTTTGGGCAGCACCAATCAAAGGAAAGGAAAAAATACCCATTTTGGACCCCGTAAATCATTCCTTATTTAGAATGCTAATATTACATCCACAAAAGGGGGCTGGATATCATGTAAAATAATTTCTCCCCAGTCAAGGTCTTTTGTTCAGGGGTGGAAAGAAGCTGAAAAGCCAAGAACAGGCACTCAGCACACAGGAGTGGCTTATTTTCGAGGTCCTGTGCTGGGTGCTCACAAGGAAAGGATTAAGGATAAGATGAGAAAAGTAGCTCCCTCATCTGAGAGAAGAAAAAAATATCTGCTAAAATACTATTTTTTAAAAGTAGTATTACTAGAAGTATTATGTAAATGACATGTACAACCTATGAGATCCAAAGTTTCCACTGATTACCTTCTATCTGTCTCAAGTTACCAGTGACATCAATGAAATACTACCTTTTTACACGTTTATAAGGACCTACCATGGGACAGCTGGCATGAAATGCCAAGTTTCAGGAGTGGGTATAGTTCTGATGACAGTTAAGCAATAATCTGAATTACCACCAGAGTCTGTGTGCACATGAACTATAAATCACGGTTCAACTGCTGGCTGAATGATTAAAAAAAATCCGAGCCTGTGGTGGGGCTAATCAGGCCCTTTTTTACTGATCAGACATGCGACACTCGACTGCTTTAATTTTCTCCTTACTGAAGAGACTCCCTCTTTCGACATCATGAAAATAATAGCTAAGTAGAGAAGGAGAGAAAGAACCTAACTATTCCAAAGATTAGTTGTGATTGTGGAGAAAACCCATTGAACCCCAAATGCGGGACCACTGCCAAGGAGGGGTACAAAGAGGGAAGAAGAAGAGGAAAGCCAGAGCAGACCTGGCCAAGTTGGCCTCCACACAGAAGGGCTCATGCCGTGCCAAAGAAAAGGCTAAACTCAATCAGAAAAGCTATCTGGATTTCATCTGTAACCACTCTCCTATCTCTCGCCCCGTCCTAGGGTTACAGCCCTTTTCTTAGGTCTTTATTATTTCCTACAGGGAGCACTGCAGTAATCTCTGTTGCTATCAGATAAATCCCCCAATTGTACAATTCCAGTCTGTCACTCCACTGTTTTAGTATCGCGCATGGCACTCCCACACTTGCAGCATAAGATCCTGGCACTTGGGGCTCCAAGGGCCAGGGGCCAGTCAGGAGTCTAGATCACATTCCCGGTGCGGTAGTTAACAGATGTGCTTCATTGGACCAACTATTGAATTTTTCTCAGCCACAGTTTCTTCCTTAGAAAAAAGAAGGGACTGCCCTGGCTGGGTAGCTCAGTGGGTTAGAGCATCGTTCTGGTATGCCAAGGTTGCAGGTTCGATCCCTGGCCCTGGCACATACAAGGAGCAACCAATGAATGTATAAATAAGTGGAACCAAAAAAATCAATGTTTCTCTCTCTCTCTGTGTCAAAATCAATAAACAAAAATGTAAAAACCAAAGGGACTGATTGGGTAATTAATGGAAGATAGTGTAAACTGTAAAAGCTGAACACAAATGCAGTGTTTTTATTAGCATTTCAATACATTTTCTGCGGCTCATCTTCTGAGAGTCTGATCCACGAAATGCACTTTAAAGATATGCAGCCTTTCCGACTGTCATTTCCCCACGTGGCTGTGCTCTGCTCTGACCTCTCCCTTTCTTCTACCTGGAACACATAACAGTCACTCCTGCCGGCCCCTCCTCTGAACCCCGAAGCAAACAATAACAGCTCTTATTTATGGAGTGCCTGTTTGTATTTTTCTAGGTGTTTTCCATTGTTCTCCCAACAGCCTGGTGATGGCGTCCACCTTACAGATGGGAAGATTAAGGCAGAACAAGTGAGACTCAGAGATGCTAGGTCCTTCTCCTGAGGCCACAGAGCAAGGGACTCCCAGCGCTGGTGAAGGCGGGTGGGTGAGGTGGCTGGGAGGCTGTGGCGATCTGTGTTGGCTCACAGCAGTGCAGTTCACAGGTATGAATAAGAAAGACCAGTCTTTCCTCAATAAGGCAGCAGGAACCTAGGCATCAGTTACACCCAGCAGGTCCCCAAACAACATCATTTTGTTATAATGATGATGAGAAAAAACACCTCGATTCCTGACTGGGACCACTGTCTGTGTGGGATCTGCACGTTCTCCTCACGTCTGCAAGTTTTCTCTGAGGACTGCGGCTTCCTCCCACATCCCAAAGGTGTGCAGCTGAGGTGAAGGGCATGTCGCCACTGTCCCTGTCTGAGTGGGTATGGGTGTGAGTGGCCCTGTGAAGGAGAGGTGTCCTGTTCAGGTGGCTCCTGCCTGGGGCCCTGAGCTGCCAGGACAGGCTCTGGCCACTGAGGCCCTGAACTGGAATCATTGAGTTGGAAAATCCTTATCTTGTTTTTATTTGTCTTTCTTAAATGCCTGTAGAGTTAAAATTTATTTCAGTGTTTAACATTAGAAGTGTTTGCATCTTCAGAAGTTTGGTGATGTTTTTATGATCAGAAACATGCTGTAGGAACTTAACTCTTGTTTATACCAATTAGCCTACGGTCAACCTGGTTTCCTTTTGAGTTGTTTCGCTTAAAGTCGCAGTTTCCAAGACACTAAGCGAGGCTGCACTACTGCCAGTTGGGAGGGGGAGGCTGGCAGTTAAAGGGAAGAGGGCACTTGTCAGGATAAGAGCAGCGGAAAGGGATGAAGGGGGCTCTTCCAGCTGGAAATCCTCTGAGGGTCAAAAACACTGTGCTTTTGTTTTGAGAGTTAGATTCCAAGACATTCTACCGTATCCAAAAGTCATACTTGGAACCATAAATTATCTCATCATCTTGATCTAACTTGGCATTAATATACAAAGAAGAACATAAAACTAGGGAGCTATCCTTCGGGACTGAACCGGCCACTCAGTACACCTTCTACAGCCTTTGGGCACTGCTCTTCCAGGATGACCAGAGCCGCCAGAAGGGTTGGAAAGTGTGCTCTGGTTTGCATTCATTTGTCAAATAGTTCTTAAGTGAGAACTGTGGCTGCCATTGCCACCTTCCACCAAAATCCATTCTATTTCTCCCTGGGCTCACAGCAAGGCTGCATTTCCCTGCCTCCCCTGTGCTGGGCTGTGTGGGCAGAGGTGTGCCCCTTCTGAGCGTGACCTAGAAGGCCTCTCATTCATGCCCTCCCTGCTTTTTCTCCCTGTGGGCATTACAAAGCTCCTGAGAATGACCACAGAATCCTCAGAAGCTCCATGGTACCTCAGGCACCACCAAACATTGCCCAAACCAAGCAACCTAGAAGATCCATTTGAGACTATTAAATAAGAAAGAGAGAAACTTCTACAGTATTTGGAGCCACAGCATGTTGGACCCAGTTGTTCCAGCTGTTTTGCTCACCCTGGCAAATTCGTGTGCTGACATTTCTCCAGGGAGCCCTCCGAGGCCTGCCCTGAGTCTACAGTCTGGGGTCGGTGCAGTGTGGCTGTCATTGAATTCACTGTCCTGGTGCCCGGACCGCAGGACTGAAACTAGTCAACACAAGGTTAAGAGCCTGATCTAGAGCCAGGTAGGCAAGCCTTTTCTCTAAAGGAACAGACAATAAACACTTTAGTCTTTGCGGGCCATATACAATCTGAGACAAATTCTTCTTCTTCTTTTTAAATAACCCTTAAAAACTCAAAAATGATATTCTTTGAAGTCCTTACGAAAGCAGGCCATGGACCAGATTTGGCCTACAGGATATGGTCTGTCAATCTCTGATCTAGACCTCTGGTCTAGACTTTTAAAAACCAAAGGAAGAATAATATTTCATGACATGTGAAAATTACATGAAATTCAAAATGGGAACTATAAATAAAGTTTTATTGGGATCCAGCCACACTGATTTGTTTACATACTGTCTGTGGCTGTGTCAGCCGAGCAGTAATGACAGGCAGCCAGCTCACAAAGCCTGGGACAGGTTCTATCTGGCTTTGACAGAAAAGGTTTGCCAACCTGGGTCTGGAGGTCCCAGGAGAGAGATCATTCTATTTAAGTGACCAGCCCCTCCCCAGCCCCAGGAGGACACTGGGTATCTGGCTGCTTCTGTGCCATGCTCAGAGTGCAGCATCTTCATCAGCCACCAGGGAAGGAGGTCGTCCCTCAAGAGATCTGGGAATCTACTGTTACCCCCTAAAATAGGGCAAGGACAGCAGTCTTTACTGGCCAACTGGAGTGCTCTCATGAAATGGGCTAGAGAAACTGCTTTCACATTTTTCTTTCGTCACCATACTGAGTCATCTCAGTGTTACACTCACTAGGGAAATGTAGTTGATTTAAACTCACTACGACAACTGGGATCTTTGTAGAAGCCTGGTGTTCTATAAGGCACATGCTCAGGCAGCAGGTATATGGTCAGTAGGTGATGAATGCTATTCGCATTATTGGGTTATTGTATAATAAGAAACAGTGTCGGGCCCTTCCAATTCATGACACAATGACAATCTTTCTTTGCCCTCCAGCTTTGTTGAGATATAACTGATATGGCTTAATTCTTAAAACAATTTTGCAAGTCAAGTAGTCAGCTTTATAGATGAGGAAACAGGATCAGTAGGAATAAATAATTTACCGAAGAGTAGGTGGGGGGAAACCCTGCAAAGTCAGAGCTTAGATATGAGGGTAGATCTATTTGAATTTGAATCCGATGCTCTTTCTAACACACTGTAAAGTAAGTCACTTATTGGCACTTCATAAATTCGAAGACACGGCCCCATATTACTTACTCATTGGCCATTTTGCCAGATTCAAGTATTTGGCAGTCAAAGTTCAACTACATCAAAATATAATTAATATTTACTTTATACCATAGTACTTGTGTTTTCACCTTTAGTCTCTAACCTCCTCTGAGCCTCAGTTTCTTCATCTGTGAAATGGGCTTGGCAGTCTCAGAGCATTAATGTTGAATTAATTGAGTACTGAGCACATAGGAGAAATGCTAAGCTTTATGTTGGTGTAAGTACTCATGTTTAGGTTTCTGTGTAAAATCAGGAGTGCACGAGGCCAAATCCATCTGAGCAACAACAAAAGATAAACATTGAAACAATCAAGCTATTGGGTATTGATATGTTGGGGAATCTCCCCATGAGAGGGAAGTCTTACTTGGGGTATTGGCACAATATTTATCTGGAATAGAGGTCTGTGGCACTTGCTTTGATATGACATCTAGGTTATACTGTCTATTTTTTTAACCGGAGATAATCAAAATTTAATACATGCACGTTGGGAATTCACATAGGCTTGATGATTCCATGAATATTCCAAAATGTACTGTCTATTTTAAAGAAAACATTTAATGAAAAACAAATCAAGACTAGTTTGCTTCAGTGAAATTGGAGAACTTGGACTTTGAAAGCAACTTCTAAAAATGCATTAAACAAAGCAAGCTGGGCCAGATATTAACAACAACCTACTTTACAGTAACACCCATGGACTTTATTCTGCTGAGATGCTGTTTCTCTTCTCTCCCATAGCCAAGCCTGCACTGGACCCGGCACCCTCTGTTAGTTCCCATCAACTTTGTTATAAAAACACCACTTCCTTATAACACCCAATGTGCCTGCTTCCCAGAGCTAGAATTACACAGAAGGTGGGACATTCTCAAGGTTTTTTTGTACATATTGCTGAAACATGCCTTAATTTTGCATTATATCAACCAGATCCTGTGTCCCCTTACTGAATGGCCTACTCAGGGAGTTGCCTAAGCTACTGTGACTAAGCTACTTCTCAAGTATCTGGTTCCCAAGGAGACAGAACAGCTATCACATTGTCAGGCATTCATTTCTTTCTATGCCTGGAGAGGAAGGCCCAGCCTTACATGTTCCCCTTGACAATGTGCAGAACACCACGAAATCTGCACTCCGAGAAGGAAGGCTTGTTCCTGAACTGCTTTTAAGACTTTTCTCCTCAGCCTCAGTGGAGCTGAAAGGATGCAGGACGTTCTGATCATCTTAGTTATTATTATTGACAAGAAGAATCCTTGTTGAACTGCAGATTTCTACAAGGCGTGATTATCAGATATGAGAGCAAATTCTGCCTGACTCCAAAGTTGACTGGTGAAGAGAAGATTAAGCAGGCTTTCTCATATGCTTCAGGCTACGATTCAGTTAGCAATTATATCTTTGATACCCGTCTGGACTGTGAGACCACAGGCTGACCTTGAGCATCCAGCACGAAGAAGGTGCTCAATAAGTGTTTAGGAAGAAATCAAGCTAAGGGCATCTGAGGAGCTGCTGATCCTGAGCTGTGCATGGTTGACTCTAACTCTGATCTCCCCAGCCCTGCCCATGGCCTCATTCCCACCTCTGTCTCCTTGCCTGGGTCAAGTGGATGTCTGAGAGACATCTCAAACTGGTCCAACCCCAGACTTTCTATTTCCCTTCCAAACTAGTTCTCCCCCATCTCAACACTCTCATATGACTATTGTCCCAGTTGCTCAGGACAAAAACTTGGGAATGATCTTTTCATTCCTCTCCACGACTTATTGCCCAGCAGCCCAATCCAGATCATTTCCAAATCCAATTTCTCTACTTGCAATTGAATCTAGAATCCAATCAGCTCTCTCCATTTCTACTGCTAGTTCATCAAATCGCTGATTAAACCTTCTTTGTTCTCCTGTTTTTCTCTCCCTACCTTTGATTATCCACACACAGCCAAAGACATTGGAAAATCAGAATCAGATCTGTCACATCCTCTTGTGGAGTCCTTGAATGCCATCCTCTGGCATGTGCAATGAGATCAGCTCTCCTGACCATGGCTGGGTGGCCCTTTGTCCCTGCCCTCATCTCTCTGGACTCTGCATCATCAGTGCTAAGCTGGGCCATGCTCTCTCAATAATCAAGTCCCTTTTTTGCCCTCTGTACTTGCTGTTTCCTTTGCTTAGAACATTCTTTCTCTTTTTTTAAAGAACATTCTTTCTTTTGATGGTTCCATGGCCCACCGGCCTCTTCAGGCCTTTCTGGCTTCAAGCCTCAAAGTCTTGCTCAGGAAGACCATCCCTAACTAGGCTTTCTAAATTTGCCTTCTCCCTGACCCCTGTCAACTTACCAATAAGTAAGCTTACATTTAAATATCTCAAACCACTCATACTTTAAGGAATATGCAATTTTGACTTTTGGGAATTACATATGAAACTTTTTTTGTCACCTGCTCTGGTATAAGAAAAGTAACCTAACACACAAAACACTATTCGATGAAGCCTCAAAATACTAATGATTGACACTTTTTAAAATAAAACTCACAGTATTTGTAATGCTTTGTTTAGGGAGTGTCGAGATCTGAATGAAAAATTCTAGGGAGCCAGTAGTCTCTAGGTTAAGTGTAAATTCCACAGGTAAACCAATAAATTTATGGTCAAAGATTGATGGGGGGTCAATAGATCATGGGATGTTCAACATCTCACTCTACGCTGGCCCTTCTCCAGAGCTACAAAGAAGTGATCAAGTCAACTCCCTGTGCATCGATTTGGACCTCATGAGACTTTCTAGATGGTTTCTGAGTTCTGGTTTCCTCAGTGCATGTTCTTTCCAACACTTCTGTGTGAGTTCAAGGGCCACCTTTCTTCTGCAGAAGTTAGGGGCAAGCACATGATAATGGTTTAGTTAAGACATTTCAGATTCTTCCTATTGGCTCACGTGTTGATGTTTCAGGTATTAATCTTTAATTCATTTTATAAGTCATTTTTGTAAAAATAGGAATGTCACTCTTCCTAGTGATAAAAGAATAAGCATAATATTGATATAAAAGTAATACAAAGAACAATGCAGTGAATATTTATTGAATCCTTATTGTGCTAGCTGCAAGTAGAGGCTTTCTTAGAATTGCTAATTTAATCATTTTATTTTTATAATCTGAATTTTTGTTAATTGTCATCCTCCCTCAGGATTTTGTTAAACAATAAGATGGAACATATTTTTGTTTTGTAGGTAACTTATTTCTGGACAGAAATTCAAATGGTGGAGTATGTTTACTATTACAAATAGAAAATGTTTCCAGCCTTTTTTCTTTTTCTTTTTTTTTTGATTAGGCATCATCAGCACTATGAGAAGGAAAGGTGTGCTGTGAAGCTCAATTGATAACTGCCCCACTTTTCCCTCCAGGCTACACCTACACAGCCGGCACTCAGTTATATTTACTGGAACAAGGGTACCCGGATAGAACCTGCAATGACAACATGCACATTTTATGGGCATCAGCGTTAACATGAAATTGTGATAAACACCTGGAGTCCCAAAAATCTGAGACTTGTAACATTATTTTTTTACAGATTAAAAATAATGAGAACGACCACAGTCACAGAATAATTTCAGAAACCACCTATAGCCACTTGAAATAGCATGATTTTCCAATGGGAAAGCTTATGATCCCACCAAGCAATATGTCAAAAAAATTTCCAAGGTTTTGGAAAACCCAGGTGCAGAACATTGAAAGTGAAGGTGTCATCATGTCAGGCGGTCTATCACACTATTTTTACCTGCAACAACAAGGTTAGTGTGGTAACACCTCAAACGTAAATGTATTGGTCCTACTGTCATTCAGAGTCCCAGTTTTACATGCCACTCACAAAACTCCAGCCCCATGGCAAGGGGACTGATAAGGACATTCATAACAAGTGCTCTGAAAATAAAATACTAACACTGCTGATCACCGAAGACAATAGCAAACGAGTATTTGTGCTCCACTGAATAGGTTGTGAATATTAATTTAAAAAAGACATGGCCAATAAAACGTACTACCTAAAAGATCTATTTCTTTGTACATTTTTTAGGTCCTCACCTGAGGATATATTTACTGATTTTAAAAGAGGAGGGGGAGGGGTGGAGAGAGAGAGAGAAACATTGATTGGCTGCCTGCTGTATGTGTCCCAACTGGGGATCGAATCTGCAACCTAGGTATGTGCCCTGACCAGGAATTGAACCCACAACCTTTTTGGTGCATAAGATGATGCACCCAGCCAGGGCTGTCATCTATACATTTTCATAATTCATCCTATAATACCATTCAATCACTTTTATTCATTAGGGTCTGAATAAGAATGAATTCAATTGCATAAAGTTTATCTCATTTTTAAGAACATAAAAACATCTCCTTTTGTTCATGGACATGTTTTGCCTTACACATATATCTGACTACATCAATATATCAAGTTATTTTCCCTTTCAGATTTTACATTTATTATTTAAAGTTTAACCACATTCCCATTTGGACAAAAGTTCAATTCTAGGCCTTGTTATTCTAAAGGAAAAAAAAATGCCTCGGTACTCACCCTCCCATATCGGTTGGCATAGGACCCAGTAAGCAAGGAATGGAAAACAATGATTGTCTCGTCCAAGTCCCAGATGAACACCCTCTACAGAGGAAGAGCCAGATCAGTGTGTTTGTCCCTTGCTTGTTATTCGATTAACTTCAATATGAATGCTAGTCTTGAAATGAGACACAACTGAAAAATCTGCATTTACTCTTTTTTAAAACTACAACTATTCAAAGTATTTCTTCCAGCCTTTTCTTAGCTGTAACTTCAGGTAGATACAAGAAGATAATTGTATCCGCAGCATCAATACAAATATAGGAGAGACATGATAACATATGTCCTTTCTACTTCTGGAAGAGGTTCTGTCTTAGTTCTGAAGAAATAAAAAATGAGCTAAAACTAGTCTGTTTATAACTTCCAAGACAGAGAGGGGCAATCAATTAAAAAATCATTCCATTGATCTTTTCCTTATCTCTGCTGCTTGTTAAGAAGTGTTAACATAGCTAATCTTATGCTTTATTCTTATCAAGGCAAGTACTTAAAAAATTATACACAAAAACTAAAATTTTATATCATCTATTTACCTTATGTTACCTATTGGGCTGTTACCAAATGGAAGGGGTATATATTGTTCCTGTTTGGTTTTCTTAAGATCACAGATAGTTAATAACTTAAGCAGACACATCACACCTGCTCTTGACACACTCTTGGAGTGCTCAGAATTTGATTTAAAGAACTCATTTCCAAGAGGTCTTTGAGACGCCACAAAAGGCCCCAAAGCCTGCTTTTCTTCTTTCCATTCCCACTCACACCAGTCATATTCATATAGGTTCTGCTGAAAATGTTCATCTTTTTGACAAAAATAATCATATTCCCCACCATTAGATTTCTCTTTGGCAACAAAACAGAAACTTAAATGCAGTGGATTCAAGGCCATGGAATCTACCACCCTTTGAGGTTTTATTTAATTGGTTTTAAACTCCACCACAAGCCTCGTAAGACGGTGATCACTTTCGTTTAGAACACTACAGGCTCTCCCTTCTGAACACACATAAGTGTGTCTTTAATTACTAAACTGACATGATATAGAGCACTACAAGCGAGTTTTGTTCAAGCAGATTTACACAACTTATTATATTTCCTTAGAAATAAGCAGATACTTTACCACATAGTAAAAATGGAAAGCAGAAACCATTGCTTTCCCTATAATAAATATGAAAGGGAGAAAATAATTCTTTACCTACAGTTACTATGAATAAGAAAGCAGTCATGAGCGTCTGGACAACTTGGTCACTGCTAATGACGATGCAGGTATACAGAACCACCGCCTAGCTACTAAGGTGTCTTGTTATTCACTCGGGTGTTGGCAATGACATACCTCAAGGTCAGAATCTGGGGGAGGTGAAGGATTATTGTTTCTTCGGCCTCGTCCACGTGACTTCCCATCTGAACCTCGACGTAATCGATCAGAGTCCGAATCTTTAATGGGTGTTGACGGGCTATGGATTGTACTGTACTCTGCAGAAATAAAGGGAGAACTCTCAGCTCTTGGTTCTGGCACCATGGGGCCACACTTAGCCTTGTTTCATTTCATGGGGAAAGTCGGAAGAGTAGGACGCATTTCATTCTGCTCAAATTTGACATTACCTTTTACTGGCATTGGCAAATCATGTATGAGATGTTTGATGTCAAGACTTGTTTTGAAAAAATATGTGATCAAAAGTTACTAAAATTTAATTGAGGACAATAGGTTGTACTAAGCTGCCTACATTTTCTTTGTGGTTCTCTATGATTGGCCAGTGCTCCCTGTGCCCCAACTTGCCCACTTGTTCATTTCATTCCCAGGCCCGTGCCTGGCCGTACTGAGAGGTTCACACATTAGCTTCACCAGCTGCTCTCATGCCTACAAAAAGGCTTCTGGTTTATGGAAAGAAATGAAAAGAAAAATCAGCTCTGGAGCAGGGGAAACTATCGCCAGGCAGAAATTTTAAAAATCTCCATTTCCTCTTTCATTTTATATGAGAACAGGGGAGCTGCAGGGTACAAGGGTAGAGGCAGAGGTATGTGGGCAATACCCATGCTCTTACAGCATTCATCACGGGTCCTTCCTGTGTCTTAGTCTCTTTGAGCCAAAAATCCCAAGTTAGGCAGCACATTAAAATTACCCATCTGGGTAACTCAGAGAAATCACAGAAATAATCATAAAGAACGACCCCCAACCAACTTCAAGGAAGGCTTGGCAGTGGTTGTGAAATTGGGAAGAGATTTACCCTGTTTCCAGCATGAAAAACAAACCATTTACTCTCATGTCTTAGGCACATTTTTTTCTTAGTCCATCCAATTTACACATCAGACAGTTTCTACCTCCCCAGATTCCAGATGTGCCAGTGTGCTGGCTCTCCCCCACATCTTTGCCAATTTTTTCTCTTAGATGTGGGTTGGAATCTCTCAATCTAACATTCTCACTGAAACATTGTTGACATTATAGTTCACCAGAGAATTACAGAGAACAGGTAAAGGCCTTTGCTACTGTACCATCAGCCCAGACTCCACCAAGCAGGCTACCAAGTGTCCAACCACGCAGTCTCAGTGTTGCCGCCATGTTTAAGCCATAGGAATCGGAGTAGATTGGAAGGGACTTTGACAGAGTAAATTCCAGTTCTAAATCACATAGAACAGCCCTATAACTTCCGTTTAATTTGAAAACCTAAATAGATTTGTGTCACTTTTAGATGAGGCTTTTGCATGTCCGCTGTCATAGCAAACAAGGCAGCAAACTTCCTCACACAAACAAGTAAAGAGGTCCTCATACCCAGAAACCACTGTGATGACTTCCAAGCCCATTAGTTAATTATGGGCAGAAAGTCCCAAATAACACCTGTCAATGGGTCCATGTATATCGTTGTTTGGGATGCACCTTTGACCTAATGCACCTTGTAGAACTGTGAGAATACAGTGCTGGCTGGTCAAAGTTAAGCATTCTCAAAATCTATGTTAGATCATTTTTCTTGCAGAGGCAGATAACTCTGGCATCCCCTCACATTGTTCCAAACCAAGCATCTTTCTTCCGTGTTTTATAGAGAATTAGAAGCTCCAAATGAATATCTTTAAGGAGTTCAGTGGATTCAAACTTGTGCTTTGAAGAAAAAGTCTTGACCTTTCTTTTCTTTAAATATTCTACAGTCTACACCTCCACGCAGAACTGGATAGCCACCATCCTAGACAGAACACATGCCAATCTCTCAAACAGCTTCAAATCAGAGCATTTACTTCGCAACTGGCAGAGCTGGCAGGGAATTTGACCTGTGAAGTCCACCTTGAATCATGAGTTCTTTGCTTTTGGAAATTCATTTTGAGAAGAAGCTAAAGGATGTCAAGCAATGTATCTTATCACATTGCCTTGACTTCCAGGTAGCTTAGGGTTAACTTCGCCCTCAAAGTTTATCTTACCTACCTTTTCTTAGCCTAGATTTTCTCCTACTGTTGCCCACTTCTTTATGTCCTTGTGTTTGCTTCTGTACTTGTTAAAAAACCCAATTAAATCTTTAAAAATATATCCCATCTCAATTTTTTTTGAAATGAAAAATCTACAATGAAATGGATTCCTCACTTCTGTAACTTCCCTGCTCCCCACAAATAACTTAAATGATCAAAGTTTTCTGGTAGATTTTTAAATCATCTTATCTAAACTTTTTTCAGGTGGAGAATAAAAGCCCTAAAAGATGGACAATCTGATACCTTTAAATATTAACACACACACAAACACAATTTACTGGTCTCAACTTCTTAGGAGGAAGAAGAAATTTAAATGAGGCAAGCAAGTTAAAAAAAAATCTCTTCCTCTATGTTCTTTGAGGTGGAATTAAATGCATCTACTCTCCTAACCAGCTTTCCTGACTAACTTTTCCTTCCTCCTACTAGTGCAAAACAACTCAACAAATAATTTAATCTTCTAATCCACTGACATCTCATGTTTCCTTAAAATCCTCTCCAAATTGTTCAACTCGACCCCCACTGAGACAATGAATGTGAAAGGACGCAGAAGAGCATTCATTTCATTTCACAAACACTGACTGAATGCTCACACTCTTCTAGGCATTGTACTGGGGGGAGCTTGAAGCATAATGATGGACCAAAGAGACCTGGTTCCTGCCTTCTTGGAGATTAAAATTCAGAGGAAGGCACTGACTCATGACAAAAAATGAAGATTACGAAACAGTATGGAAAAGGTTATAACATGGAAAAGACAGAATGCTAGGAGACCACAGAGGAAGTCCCCATAACTCAGATTTATAGGGTTGTGGAAGCTTCCTGAAGATGGAGGAAAAACATAGCAGTAACAAGGGAATAAAAATGTGGTTCAGGTAGCCACATGAGCCTGTTGGAAGGGGTGTGTGTGGGGGGGGTGGGGGAGGGGCGCAGGGAGGGAGAGAAGGAGGAGAGATTGAAGAACTGGAAAAACAAATCAATCTGACCTGAATCTACAGAAGAAGGGTACAGAGATGAGGCAGGGGTGGGGGGAGGTAGGGGGGTGGCGAGAAGGGTGGCCTGGGAGGTGGGGTGGGCCAAGAATTCGGTGAGAGAGTGATGCAATCAAGCTTCCATTTAGATAGAAGACTCTAGCTCCAGTGTGGCCAGGGTACTGGAGACAAGTGAAGACTGCAAAGGGAGCCCATCCCAGAGGATAATTCAGTCATTTAGGTAAGGGATACTGGTGGCCCAGCTACAGGTGGTGGGGACAGGGAGAGTTAATGTTTTGAAGTGTCATTAGGAGGTGAGATCAGCTGGATAAGGAAGATGGCGGAAGTCAAGGATGGTGCTCAGGCCAGTGGTTTGGCAACTGGGCAGGTCATGATAGAAGGTACGAGCTTTAGGAAGAGGAAAGGATTATAGGGGAGTGTGCAGGTGAGAATTCAGGTTCAGTGTTTGGACATATGGAACTTGAAGAGTCTGTAGCATTCATGTCCCAGAGGCTGTTAAACTGATTTG
This sequence comes from Macrotus californicus, assembly GCA_007922815.1. Lineage (NCBI taxonomy): Eukaryota > Metazoa > Chordata > Mammalia > Chiroptera > Phyllostomidae > Macrotus > Macrotus californicus. Next base: position 26,081 of record VMDR010007994.1, read on the forward strand.
AAGCTCAGGAAAGAGATGTGGTTTAGAAACTGACACCAGGAATATCTTAAGAAATGGGTGCAGTTAGCCCTGGCTGGGTAGCTTGTTTGGTTGGGGTATTGTCCCAATATGCCAACGTTGCGGGTTCAATCCCTGGTCAGGGAACATACAAGAATCAACCAATGAATGCATAAATAAGTGGAACAAAAAAATCAATGTTTCTCTCTCTTTCTCTCCCCATTTCCTCTCTCTCTAAAATCAATAAATAAAAAATTAGAAAAAGAAATGGGAAATGGGCATAGGTAGAAACATGCAGTGTGAGTGGGAGAGGTGAGCAGAGACAGATGGGTAGGGTGTGAGAGGGAAAACCAAGGCCAGTGTGCTATATAGGGAAGAGTGTGGGAGGGGCGTGATCAGTAGCTTCAGGTCAGCAAGAGCAAAGGTAAAATGAAGACTGAACCCCAGAGTATTTTAGATTTAGAGTTAAAGAGGGCTTCTCTCTATCTGGCGAAAGTAAAGATTTGAGACTTATTTGGGAGGTAGACTAGTAGAATAGAAATGAGACAGCAGAAGGGAGAAGAATAAGCAGGGGTTAAAACTCCTAGAATGTTACTGATGACCAGGTCATGGCCAAATCCAATCATTTTTTAGTCCTCAGTTGAATTTGAGCTCTGTGCCTACGCTCATGCACACATCTCTTTTCTTTTCTGCTTATCCTGCCATTCACACTGTTCCTTCTCAGCCTCTTTGGGCAACTCTTCCTCTGCCAAACACTTAAATATTAGTGTTCTCTCTATCAGTGATACTCAAAGTGCAGATCTGGGACAAGATAAAGAGTTTGCATCAGGATGTTAATTAATGCAATGCCTCCTTCATTGAGCATCTTGCTAAGATTAAAAGAAAAAGCTAAAGTAAACAGAGTGCTTAGTGATGCCGTTGATTACATTCTGAAGCACATTCCCTGTGTTACCATGAACTGGTAAGAAACAATTAGTGGATGGGCAGCCTGTGGCTGAAGTGTATTTTGAATAGCAGTGCACTAGATTTTTCTGGAAGGTCCTCTTATCTCACTATAAGCTCTCAGTGGATGGTAGTATTTGTAAGAGGGATGTCAGTGATAACTTCGGGGGTAATGAGTTTAAAGCTCTACTTCCAGATCTCTTGACCTGAGTATCTCACTGTTTGCTGCACCTCTCTGCCAGAATATTCTATGAACAGCACACCTGAAGTTGTCCCAGACTGAATCTTCCTTCTCTGTTAAAAAGCCTGATTAATGGTGCCAACATCTACTCAATTTTCCATCAAATCAAGACAAAGTTCTGAGGCTTTTATCTCCTACATACTTCTGTTCTAACTCAGGCCCTCATCATCCCATGCCTTAATTCTTGCAAGTGGCTGTTTGCAAGCTTGTCACCCAGAGTGTTTCAGCGGTCGTCTGCACCGCCATGGCCAAGAGCTAAAATACCCTTCAGAGCTCCAAACTCCCAATACGGAACAGGAAGGACCGTCTAGGTTTGTGGACATTCACCTGTGGACTCACGGCCACTTTTCAAATCTTAATCTCACTAGTTAGTAGTAGTAGTATGATTTGTGTAAGTTATATGCCTTTTCTATGACTCATTTGAATTATCTATGAAATGGGAATAAACGGGATAAAATAAAATAAATGAGATAAAATAAACTAGCATTCTATGATGTTAGCTACCTTGAAAAAAAGAAAAGTCCCACAGAGTCACTGTCTGACATCCTTACCTCTAACTGTTCTCTCCTCTCCGTGGTCTGCACCTGGGGCAGACACACCTAATATTCTCAGTGCTCTGAAAGGGCCAGGCTGTTTCACAACTTGGCACGTTCCATTTTCTTTGCTTAGAATGCTTTTTCTCAACTCGGCTCCCCTCCCCTGACCTGTCTGTGAAATTCCTATAGAAACCCCTGAAGATCAAGCTGAAATATCAGCGGTGTGAATTCTCCATTTAAATCTTGGTCTCTCCTTTGTGATTACATTTATCTCTATTATATGGTTGTATAATTTTTGCAATTATTTATGTTCCTAGTGGATGCCACATAACTTGATTGATTTATTTTGAGCCAATGTCCATCACTCCTACTCTCGGAGGGCAGAACTGGGGGTATTCATTGCGTATTCTGAGAGCACAGTAAGTCTCTAGGGTGCAGAGCAGACATTTAAAAAATATCAGTGATTGAAGGATTGAGTGTTTCTCAATTCTGGCTCTTACTCTATTAAACCTATGAAGATTATCTAATTATTTGTACTAGCTAATCAGAATACTTTCAAATGGAAAAGTTTAATTATTTAAAATCTTACTTAAAAGCTCATGTTTATAAATTCGATCACAAAATACTAAGCTCTGCACAAGATCATTAAAATTCTACATTTGTCAATTGTGCTAAATCGTTGCATAAGTCCTTCAACATTAAAAAGACAAACAGAGGATTGGAACTAAGAAGATTCCATTGAGTCCCTCTTGGCTTCTCTAATTCCCCTGACCTCAGAAGTCTTAGAGCCTCGGGGAAGTATTTTTTAGTCCTCGGTCTTCCGGTTTGTCAAATGGGGGACACAGCCTAGTTACTTAGCTGTGAAGTTCTATCACCTATGGATACACAGTATTTATCAAATCTTCCTTGCTGTTAGTTTTTGGTCTCTTCCTTTTAAATAGTCACCAGTGGACTAACCCATATAGCATTCCCTGGGCAACTTCAGCCCTCAGAAGCCGTCAGGGCTCACTGCCTACTGCATCTGGTCCAAACTCCTTACCTGATTTTATTTCTCATGCCTCCCTTAACATTCATCTACTTTCTTACACATATTGCCAAATAGTTTTCAAAAGGATCATATTCATTTAAATTGTGTCAGTTTTAGCACAGCCTTACACACATTGGCCGTCACTGTTTTAAAGAAGTCACTGCTATTTTGTTAGGTGTAGTATGGCACTGCATGCTATTAATTTGAAGATATTGGAAATGCCTGTGTAGATGTGCTTGACAATTATATTCCTTCTATGACCTGTCCAAATTCATTGCCTAGTTTTTATATCCCTGTACTAATATATAAAAGTTTTAATTTCTTTTCCATATTTGCAGATACTTTTCCAAGCCTGCTAGTTCCTCAAATTATGTTGGTATTTCATTAAAATATGCTTTCCTTCACAGAAGTTTTTGATTTTTATGGAGGCCTGTTGCACAGCATGGAGACCTGGTTGAAGATTTAGGGGTAAGCGTTCACATTTATTCTAAGGGTAGCAGGGAATTTCTGCTCGAAATCAGCTCCTGTGGGACTACATCTGCCAATGGTAGATGTAACGGAAGCAGGATACTGGGCTCCTGCAGGCTCCCTTCGCTGGGCTCTGGGAGGGCTCATTTCTAAATCTGAGCTGAAAGACTCCTCCCCAGAAACAGGATTAAGTAACCTGACTCCTCCTCACTGCCGAGAGGAAGCTCCTGTCACATTTATGACGTTGAGCTGAGGCCTGGGCAGCTACAAAGTCTGCCTGGACCCTGAGTCAGTGCAAACCCTAAGACATTACCTATTACAAAAGGAATTGCAGAGGTTTGGGGAAAATCCTTACAAAGATTACCCAAATTTAGTGAACGTGGTAATCAATAATTACATTCTATTTGTTGCTATGGGGAACTCAGATAAAAAGAACAGGATATGTTACTTCCCTAAAAGCAGAAGTATCATGTTCAAGTCTTAAGTACACGGGATACTCATACCGGTGAGTATGACGAAGATGCCAGGCAGCAATCAACACCTAGGAACCCCCAAACTCTGAGACTCTCAGAATCAACATAAGTATGTGAAAAAGTCGTCTTAAAAGGTGGCACATCAGGTCAAAATGAGCAAGACTGAAAGAAAGGAGACAGCTTAATTCTGACTCAACAAGGAAAGGATGTCATGGTTCACTTCGTATTCCTCAAGGGGTAGACGCCACTGGGCAAAAGAATCCTGTGCACCCATTGGGCCTATCTGTGTTTATAGTTTTTGAAATTTCCCTCTGGGACAGAGGTAATTGCTCTGCAAACTGAGTTAATTAACGTAAATAATTGAGATTACATCTTACTCCAGAGATGAGTTCTGTAATCACTGCACATGGCGAAAACCACATACAGTCACAATCACCCAGAAAATCTCTCAGCCAGTTGCACTGTGAGAGGCAAAAGCAGGGAAACTGACCTGCAGGTCAGCAGGGTATGGGTCACAGGTCATGAGGAGGCATGGAACCGACTTCCCATCCTATCTAATTTTAATTCTCCTTTTGGGAGCAGAGTCTGTACCCTCTAATGCGGCAGTCAGGAAAAATTTTTTGGAAAGAGTCAAACAGTAAATATCTTAGGCTTTGTGGGCCATATGGTCTCGGTTGGGAGGCCAACTCCACTGTTACAGTACAACAGCAACCACAGACAGTGTGTTAACGGAGGAATGTGACTGTGTTTCAGCGAAACTGTATTTACAAAACAGATCTGGCTTTTCGGAGCGTACAGTTGTATCATTGAAGTGACTGTGCATTTTTATGCAACTCCGCTGTGACTCTGAGATTCAACTGAGTGACTGTGTCCTGACCTCTCTGGGTGATACCACGTCTTCTAAACCGATGCGGACATTAAATGTCACAGTTGTGTGGCAAAGACAGTAAGTAAAACATGTCGCTGAACTGAGTGGGGAACAAAATCCAAAACAAAGTGCTACTGTTTTTAAATCGCTAGTAAGCAGAAAAGGGACATAATTCATCCTTTTTAGAAGCCCCTACCCTGGGAGTCAGGGAGCTGAGCATTCATGATATTAAAAGGTATCTATCTTCAACATGGCAACAAAACAAGGCCAGGGTAAGATTCTGTTTCTCCCTTGAACACAGTAACTTGAAATGCAGGCGACAGTTTCTCCTCGGGTGGATATGGGCACCAGACACACAGAACTCAGGCGTGATTCTGTGTGCGCATCTCTAACGGAATGGCGAGGTGCCGGCACCGAACGTAGCAAAACTGAAAGATCGGCTCTGTTCCAGATGTGTGGCCTTGGGGACAGTGGCTACCGGGCTCTTGGTAGTTACCTGAATATGGAGGGCACAAGCATACCAGTGACACCAGAAAATGAGCTAAGCTGTGTTTCTGAGCAAAGGACAATTCAAAGGCCCTACCGTTGTCCAGTCCTGCTGTTCACTATGCAGGAAACATTAGAAAATTTAGGTGAAGGGGCAAAGGAAAGGGGCATGGAGGCCTCTCCCACTGAAAACTTAGATTTTCCTTGACTTACAGGGACCTCTAACAACTGAGTCTGACAAATGTTCCTTCCAGGCCTCTGACAGTATTTTTTAAAGGATTCTTCTCTCTGTAAGACAGTGAGGGAGAAGGGCAGCTGGGTTCAGCCTTTACAGTCAGAGGGCCTCAGAGTTGAAAACTGAAATTCCTATTATTCTCCAGACTCTAAAGAAATTCCAGTGGTGGCTTAAGCCTCATGCTCAAATTCACAGGCAACGGAATGCAATACTATAGACATGAAATGCTCACAACAGAGAACGAATATATATGCACCATTTGTTCAGATAAATTTCTTTTCCTTTCCTCAACAGAAGGGAATGATGCTGGAAAATGTCTTTAACAAGATCTTTATATATTATTGTTTAGAAACACTCTTAGACACAAACCCATTTATAACAACTACAAAACAGCTCATATCTTTGCACTGGATCTAACCTCCCATTCATGGACCTTTCTCTCCTGGAGGTTTGAGAATGAATGGGGAGGGTTTTCTTATATGTTTTAAAAAATGTGTTAATTCTCTCTTGAGGATATATATATACTGACTTTAGAGGGAGGGCAGGGGGAGGAGGGAGAGGGAGAGAGAGAACATCATGGGAGAGAAACTGATGGGTTGCCCTCCTGTAGCTCCCGAACTGGGGATCAAACCAGCAACCTAGGTATGCATCCTGACCAGAGATTGAACCTGCAACCTTTTGGTGTACAAACGACTCCTCAACCAGCTGAGTCACCTCTGCAGGACATTTTTTTCTAAATGACCATTAATGCCACACTACATTGAAGGTGGATGACTGCAACCTTGGGTATTGCTGAGTTTCACTTTTCCCTATCCTTCCCTCTCACCCCAGTGATTTGAAGATTTCTGTCTCAGAAGACACCACTCATGAATTTTTTAATCATGAAGGTTTTTAAATGGCTATGAGCATTTTCCACTCACTTTCTCAGAACTCATCTCTGTTCATCCGTGAAGACAGCTGCTACTGTTTGGGTTCGACCTTTCTCTCTTAAACTTCTGAAAGAGAGGTAAATATACAATGCTTCCTTCTCAGGGAACTCTACCTCCAGCCACTGCCCCTGGTCTGCTGACTGCTGTTGATCAGATTCACCCCACACCTGGAGTCAGGGCCAGCGTCATGGACATGTGACCTATGCAGTCACACGGGACCTCGTGCTCAGAGGGGCCCTACACTTGGTTTACTCTCTGCTGTGCTATCTGGAAAATCTTTATGAACAAGGGACCTGCATCTTCATTTTGCGCTGGGGCCCACAAATTACACAGCCAGTCTTGCCTGTGGTATCACCAACAGATCTCTGAGCCACTGAAGCCTGAGGTACCTTAGGGTTATGTGGTAAGAGAGAGCACCGACTATGTGCCAGGCACCGTGCTAAGCACTGACAATCCAGCAGAGCAGGACAAAAGCTCCTGCCCTCATAGTAGCTTAGTGCCACCTGGATTCATTAGGTCCTGGAGGTCACAAGCAACAGCAGGAGACAGCTTGTCACTCTTTAAGACCAAGTCAACCCCCCAGCCACAAGCAAGCAGCCTGGCTTCTCATTCACTGAGGAAATAGAAGTTCCTACTCTACACTCTTTGTGCTAAATAAACCCCCTACCAGGACTTGTTACCCTCAGTCTGCCTGCCCTCTTGTTATGATGGATTAACTCTGGGCTCCTGGGGCCAATCCCTTGTCTGGGTGTGAGATCCTAGCCCCCTGTGGCCTACACCAGCCACATTCCCTTTCTGTTGGACTACCTGCCTGTGCATATAGGCTAAGCATAGTTCTCACCTAAAATAGGCTCCCAAAGTCTCTCTTGTTTCTGCTCCACCTCTTCATACCTCTTCATTACCTTATACTGTGCAGCAAAAAGAGAATTGTGAATATATGCTTCCCATTCTCTTTCAAATCCACTTCAATCATACTATTTTCTCTAAAACACCAACGCTTCACTTTGTCAAGTTCACCAGTGACTCCAACAGTGTCAAATCCAATGCTCAAATCTCAATTTCCATTTTTCTCTTTCACCAGCACTGCACACAGCCGACCACGCCTTTCTTCTGCAACACCAACTTCTCTGGGCCTCTGGGAGGCATCCACCTCGGTTCCCAGGCCCCAGGCTCAGTGTGCTCACTCCTCTGCACTGGCACTTGGTGATCTAGTCCACTCATCCAGGCACATCAGCTTTAAATGGCATTTGTGATGATTCACAAATTTAGGTTCTAAACTGTCCTATGAACATCAGACTTATCCAACAACTAACTTGCCATATCTCCCTGGAATTTCTTTATCTTTCTATCATCTATCTATCTATCTATCTATCTATCTATCCATCCATCCATCCATCCATCCATCCTCACCATCCATCCATCCATCCATCCATCCATCCTCACCTGAGGATATGTTTATTGATTTTAGAGAGAAAGAGGGAGAAGGACAGAAGGGGAGAGTGGACAGGGAAGAGAGAAAGGAGAGAGAGAAATATCAATGTGAGAAACTTCGAGGGGTTGCCTCCCATATGCGCCCTGACTGGAGACTGAACCCGCAACCATTTTTATAGGACAATGCTCCAATCAACTGAGCCACCTGGCCAGGTCTCCCCCTGGGATTTCTAATTAGGGCATCTCAGACTTCACAGGTGCTAAACAGAACCCTGTGTTCTTCAGCTACACCTTCTCTCCATCTTTCTCACATCAGTAAATGGCAAATGCACTTTTCCAGCTGTTTGGGCCAAAATCCATGTCATCCACAATTCCTATGTTCTTACTCCTCACATTCAATCTAATAAGAAATGCCAGTCACTCAACTTTCTAATCTCTCTCCAATCTGACCTCTTTCATCCCTCTGCACCCAGCATGGACCCACTGTTCCCTACCACCTGGACGCCTGGAGTCACCTTCTCCTACTCGATGGCTCTGCTCCCTTCTGGCTGAGACACAGCAACAACCAGGAGATTCTTTTCCAATGTATTGACATTTTGTCCCTTTTTTGCTTCAATGCTTCTCACTTCGTTCACATTCACATCCCAAGTCCTCTCTATATCCACAGGCCTGCTGTGATCTGGCCTCTGTAACCCCTTCCTGGCCCCCCTCTTCCTCTTCTCTCCCACAGTGCTCCAACCTCTCAACCTTCTTGTCACTCACTGAATCTACCAAGCACAGTCCCACCTCCAGGCCCTGGTGACTGCTGTTGCCTTTCCCGGAACACTCTTCCCCCAGATATCAAGGTGGCTCTCTTCCCACTTCTTTTGGGTCTCTCCTAAAGTGACACACTGCCAGACCACTCTTTTGGCAGTGATAAGGACAAAGTCAGGCAGGGCAGCCTCTGATGGGCACCTGCCTAGTCAGGTTGGCCATCACCTTGTCCTAAAGATTTGGGGCCAGAGGAAAGGACCTGCTCAGGACCAAGCTTAGTTGCCCGGATTACTGAACCTGCACTGACCACAGAAACGTGGCCCTCTTTCATTTCAGGGTTCGGGAAATAACCCACCTGCGGAGGGCGTGGATCTTGCCAGTTTTGGAATTTTGGTCCATCTCTACGTCCTCCCTAACTTACAGGACAGAACATGGGGAGCTGGGCAGCTCAGATTTCCTAGTAGTGGACAGAATAACCTACATATTCAGAGAGTAAGATCAGCATGCGTTTCAGAATGGGCCTGGTAACTTGTAACTCATATAATTATCTGAACCTTAGTTTTCTCAACAGTAAAATGGGGACAGCACCATTGTGAAGGTTACATAAGATAACGCATGACAAAGTATTTCGTTCAAACACGTTAGTGTTGTCATGTGAAATGAATTGTTCAAAGTCACTTCTCTGAGCTCAGTTCTCTTATAAAGATGGTCATAAATACAGTGATTATCCAGCTCAGAATTGTTTTCATCCTTTAGTGGAATTGATACGTAGTTTCAGTTTGTTCTTAGTGGAATAACACCCAGCCATTAAGCCCATTTAAAGGGGTCCACTCCTCTGGCCTTGACTAAATATCCCTCCCTTGCCCTGTCCCGCCCTCACTCACATTTTTCAATGCTGAGGGTGAATTTCACTTCCGTTGTTTGTTTTTCCCTCCAAACACTTTACATAAGAAATCTCTGTCCCTGCATTCTTCCTGAGCACCTTGACACTTCTTCTCGCACAACATTTTTAAAACTTAACCTTATTAGGCTTGGCTTTTCATATAATATAATGCTCCTTGAGGACAAAGAATAGCCAGGCCTCTTGCTCTCTGTGTCCCCACAGACCCCAATGGCACTTCCTAAGTTAGAGATGCTCAATGAATGGCCAACAAAATGTTGGAGAGCGCCATCAAACCTATTTGCACATGGCCACAGACAAAAAGTGTCTGCTGCCTCTCAAGTGAGCAAATAGTGTAACACAATTTGATAGCACGACTAGGAATAAGTCTCGTGAGAAATGCGCTTCCTCAGGAATCTCTATCAATATCAACGCCGAGTCAAGGGAGGGAATCAGCTGAACAACTGCACTGAAGCAGACGCTTTGGGGAAAACACTAAATAGGGAACTGGAAAAGAAAGAGGTTCCTCCAGAAGAAAGTCCTTAGAATGCGTCAAGGGGGATGATTTAAACTGCATAATTGGAAAATAGCATCAGCTGTAGAGAAAATGTATTCTTACATTTGGGAGGATTTTCACATTTGGCAACGTGCTTTTTTATACAAATCAGCTGAGCTGAAACTACTAACAAGTTTACTAAATTAGGGTAGATTTGGGGCTTCAAGCAGAGAGAAGATAGACAGGTGTGTGCGCTTGGGAAGGTATAACTATGAGAAGGTTTTTGTGCAGATACTAACCAAATGGTTAAGGTTTTCTGGACACATATGAACCAAAATGGTGATGTTTACAAGTTGTGGTTATAATTAATTACAATGTAATTTGCAAAGAAAGTTCTTCCTGAGCATGGAATGGTTGTGGAATCTGTTCTCTGGCCCTTATTCTTGCTGAATAAAACATTTATATTCTTATTTTTCTGAACAATTTATATTCTTCCTTTCTCCAAAAGGGGTTTAAGAGAGAGAACCCATCAAATATATACACAATGACTGTATAGCAATCTTTTTAAAAAAATGAATGAGGACTTCTGGCTAAGATGGAGGCATGGCTAGACACACTGTGCCTCCTTGCAGAACCAAAAGAAGGACAACAACAAATTTAAAAACAAAAAACAACCAGAACTGACAGAAAACTGAACTGTACGGAAGTCTGACAACCAAAGAGTTAAAGAAGAAACACTCACCCAAACCGGTAGGAGAGGTGGAGATGGGCAGCCAGAGGGAGAGGACTCGCAGCAAGGCGGCGGATGGCAGACCGGGCAGTCCCACACTCATGTGCAGATAAACCAGGAGGAATAACTGGGGAGCGAGACAGACTCCGCAACCCAGGGTCCCAGCTTAGGGAAATAAAGCCTAAATGCCTCTGACTGAAAACCCCTGTGGGGGTTGCGGCGGTGGCAGCGGGAGAAACTCCCGGACTCACAGGAGAGCTCTGTTGGAGAGACCCACAGGGTCCTAGAGCGTACACAAGCCCACCCACCTGGGAATCAGCACCAGAAGGGCCCAATTTGATTGGGGGAAGTGACTGAAAACCGGCAGAGAGCGGAGCAGGCAGCATTGTTCCCTCTCGGATCCCTCCCCCACAAACAGCGTCACAACGCAGTGACGTGGGCTGCCCCGCCCTGGTGAACACCTAAGGCTCCGCCCCTTACTACGTAACAGGCACACCAAGACAACAAAAATGGCCCAAATGAAAGAACAGATCAAAGCTCCAGAAAAAATACAACTAAGTGACCAAGAAATAGCCAATCTATCAGATGCACAGTTCAAAACACTGGTAATCAGGATGCTCACAGACTTGGTTGAATTTGGTCACAAATTAGATAAACAAATGAAGGCGACAATAAGGGAAACGAAGGAAAATGTACAGGGAACCAACAGGGATGGGAAGGAAACTGGGACTCAAATCAACGGTGTGGTCCAGAAGAAAGAAGGAAACATTAAAGCACAACACAACGAAGAAACGAGAATTCAAAAAAACGAGGAGAGGCTTAGGAACCTTCAGGATGTCTTTAAACATTCCGACATCCAAATCATAGGGGTGCCAGAAGGAGAAGAGGAAGAGAAAGAAATTGAAAACTTATTTAAACAAATAATGAAGGAAAACTTCCCTAATTTGGCAAAGGAAATAGACTTCCAGGGAGTCCAGGAAGCTCAGAGAGTCCCAAAGAAGTTGGACCCAAGGAGGAACACACCAAGGCACATCATAATTACACTACCCAAGATGAAAGATAAAGAGAGAATCTTAAAAGCAGCAAGAGAAAAGGAGACAGTAGCCTACAAAGGAGTGCCCAAAGACGTCAGCTGATTTCTCAAAAGAAACCTTACAGTCAGGAAGGGACTGGCAAGGAGTATTCCAAGTCATGAAAGGCAAGGACCTACATCCAAAATTACTTTATCCAGCAAAGCTATCATTTAGAATGGAAGGGCAGATAAAGTGCTTCCCAGATAAGGTCAAGTTCAAGGAGTTCATCATCGCCAAGCCCTTATTATATGAAATGTTAAAGGGACTTATCTAAGAAAAAGAAGATTAAAAAACATGAACAGTAAAATGACAATAAACTCACAATTATTAACATCCGAACCTAAAAATAAACAAAACTAAGCAAACAACTAGAAGAGGAACAGAATCACAGAAATGGAGATCACATGGAGGGTTATCATCAGGGGAGTGGGTGGGGAGAGAGGGGGAAAAAGTACAGGGAATAAGAAGCATAAATGGTAGGTAGAAAATAGACAGGGGGAGGTTAAGAATAGTATAGGAAATATAGAAGCTAAAGAACTTACATATATGACTCATGGACATGAACTAAAGAGGGGGAATG
>VMDR010007995.1:0-11277 GCA_007922815.1 Macrotus californicus
AAATTTAAAATTTTGCATAAAGATGATCAACTTGTTACAGAAGTCAAATTTCTGGAAATATAATATGAATATCTTCAGTTCCTACAAATGCTCTATTTACATTCCAAGCTTAAATTAGCTAATGCATCAGTTAATCAATTATTCGTCAACTTCATTTTAATTACCTTCAATGTCACAATAGGTATGCATTGAGTGTTAACTTTTTGGGAAATGCATTTTTCATTGTTAGGACCCTCCTGAGCAGGCTTGGACTAAAACAGTTTCCCCTAACACTTCGCTGTGGATTTCTGACAGGGCTCCCCTCCTCGCTTCCCTTCCTCATCTTCCTCAGATGTCACTTCAGCCAAGAGGCTTTTCTTGATGAGGCAGCAAAACACGCCACTTCCTCTACCTCCACATGTCCCCAGGCTCCCTGACCCTCTTGCATAGTAATGTCTGTGTAGTATTTCTCACCATCTCATAATAAAAATTTGCCTTTCACGCTTTAGTCTCTTTCTTTCCACTAAGATGTTATCGGCCACAAGGACAAGGACAGGACCACTGTCATTTCATCCACTGCTGAGTTTCCTGTGTCTGGCATGGCACAGGTGATTGGTACATATTTGAATGAACAAAAGGGAAATGAATGAACATGAGTGCACTCCGAATATAATGGGAGCTTCAAAGTAACAAGGACTCCAGTGGAATGCAGAACTATGACAAAAGATTATAAAAAATTAACTGCAAAAGAGTCAGAAGATAGGGAATCGAGGTTTTATTTATTTGGGCTTCCTGGTAGCTGCACTGAATAGTACATTTTTAAAACAATTAATATGAGCTCCTTGACTTGTAGACACCCGCTTTGTGCACCGATACTTTTCAAACAAATTTGATGTTTATATTTTTATCCTTTTACATTTCACTTTCTAGGGAATATATTCATACACACATGCCATAGTTTCCAGAGGCACTTACAGTATAACTAAGAAAAATAAGAAATCTAACAGTGGTTTACAAGGATGGATTTGTTCCTTTTAACTTCAAATTTGTGCCCACTCAAGGGATGAGATCATGAATAGCAATTCGTTTCCCCAGTATCATTAGGGGCTTAACTCCACCTGAGTGACTTTTCAAGAAAACTAGTTCATTCCTTCTACTGCTAAAGCGTTTTTATTTTTTGTTTATAAACATGTGAGGCAGAAGCCCTTCTAGAGCATGCAGTGGAACTCTCGGTGTTATTGAACAGAGGACGGAGCGTGTGCTAACATTTGCTGGGGGCTTAAGACCACCTCCCTATGCATCAGGTGTTGTGATTGGACAGTGTGCTGGAGGACTCTGGGGGTAGTTAGGGTTTATTGTTCTTGTTTTCATTCATTCATTCATTCATTCTGCACATGTTTTTAGAGTGTGTATCAAGTGCCATGCGCTGTTCAGATCCCTGGAGAGTAAACATCAAGCAAACTATCAAAAAACTGTATTCCCATAGATCTTCCAGTCAAATAAACAGTTGAACGGGTGGAAATCTGACATGCCAGGTGGTACCCAGTGCTCAGCAGGAAATGAGCAGCTGCTGGGGCTGCTGCAGAGAGTGACAGTAGCAGCGCCCTCCTAAGGACCGGAGGACTTACTAAGCTTGTCTGCAGGGGTCAAAGGTGGCATTGACCAGAGCCTGAGAGAAGTGAGGGCAGAGCCTTGTGCAGTGGCACCAGTGATTGTGAAGGCAGGGGTCCTGGTGGCGAGACAGTCATGGCCAAGGAGGCAGGAATGAGAAATGACCAGTGCAGACTTTATTCTGAGGGATTGAGAGCAGGAACCAGTGGATGTTTTGAGCACAGGAGCCACTTGACCCTCTTATATTTTTCAGGGTGTCCCCTTGGTTTCTCTGTGCAGAAGGACTCTAGGGGGACAAGGGAGGAAGCAGGCAGACAGGGCAGTCTTTCTGAGGGTTGATGGCCGGGTGATACGGGGCAGGGGTATCTGGGATGCTCCAGGCTGAGAAGAGGCAGGCTCTCAGACCACGGAAGCAGACGGAAGAGAACTCCAAGCAAGGGTAAGGAAAATGGAAAAATCCATCAAAGGAATTGGAGAACGAGTTGGTAGTGAGGGAGAGGGCAAAAAAAAAAAACATTAAAGTCACTACAGGAGCCACGTGAGGAATAAAACTGAAGGGTCACCTGGCGGTGGCCATGGAAACATGGAAACTGATGGCTTTGAGGTGTGTGTCAGGTTGATGACTACTGTGTTCTGTCCTGACACCTGTTTCTTCGTCTTGTGGTTTGGGCGGGATCCTTCCTAGTCTTCCCACCTCCAAGCTCAATGTTTCTAACCCTCTGCCCCTGTAATGGAGATTGCCAGGAGATGCCAGATTCCGAAGGCTGTTAAGCAAACCACCTCGACTTTGCTCATGATCCTGGGCGAGCAGGTCTGCACGGAGGTGCCTGGGAAGGAGACCCTGTGTCAGAGTTGTCACTCTGTTTAAACTCTTCCTGGGATTTCTTAGCATGATCACCGAGTTGCCTACATTCTGATCCTTTGCTAAATTGTCAGAGTTTTTTAATTCGTGCTCTAGTCAATGGTATTTGAACAAAAACACACCAATCCGCATCTGAAAGTTTTATTGAAGTTCTCTGTCTCTTTTTCTTTCAGAAAAATGCGACGAACCCCTTGTGTCTGGACTCCCCCATGGCTCCTTCAGCAGCTCGTCCTCCTTGTCTGCAAGCTACTCTCCGGGCTATGCCAAGATCAACAAGCGAGGGGGTAAGGCGGCTTTCCTTCCCTGTGTCGGCAAGTGTGTGCAGTAAGAATTGTTGTATTCACAGCCGTAATCCTAAAATATACCTTACCACACAGCAGCCACTAGCAGGCTCCCCAAATCATTCTTCCCACTTCTATCAACAGACTCCTAGATACTGTTGGAACCCATTTTTTTTTTTTTGCAGCCACAATTGGGGAGTAAAAATTTGGGCAGAAAGCAAGAAATGAGTAAGAGGAGAATTTTTTGGAGTTGCATGTGATAATGAATTCGAAATGACAAAAAAGAATTCTGAGTTAAGAAAATTCTTGTTAATCAGAAAATCACTTAGAAAGAACTTAAAAAGCATCGATTTCAAATGCGTGTACAGTGCATACAAAAGAATACCTTGTACTCATTGCTTTTTTCTCGTGATTAATGTACAGCTTAGTTTCCACTGAAAAATGCAGCGTAGAAAATTATGACCCTTTACAATGTCTTCCCCATGACACAGAATTTAAGTTTGGTATTAAAGCTGTGTAAAAAATAGCTATACATTTGCAACTGAAATGTGAGGTTTTAACTTTAAAGGCATGGTATTAATTAGTAAATGCTGATTTCAAAGCAGACTGCAGAACTGAGAGGGTAAAAGAAGGTGATTAAGACCAGAAACTTAACTCTTTTGCTTTAAAGGAACACTGGTACAAATGTCAATGGGGAGCAACTTAAAAGGGAAGAGACAATATTCTCCTGGATAAATAAGAATCAACCAGCCAAGACCATAATTTTTATTCAGTAAAACAGGGAATGCTAAACTCAAATCACAGCCAATTCAGGAAAAATAAAAGCGAATTCATATAGAAGGTTGGAAAGAAAGGGAGGAAGGGACAGGAAGAGGGGCAGAGGAAAGAGGGGAAGATAAAAACATAAATAAAAGTAAAAAAGGAGAACAGAAGAAAAGCAAAAATTTGGGGGGAAGTGAAGGACGAGGGGAAGAAAGAAAAACTAGTATCAGAAAAGAGATTTAGCAGAAAGATTCAGAAAGACCAAAGGGCAGAAGAAAATAAGTAAGCTACAGAGAGAATAGTGTGTTGAGATTCATATAGACAGAGGATTCACAGAAGCATAAAGGGACCTTCATCAGTAAAAAAACTCAGTGAAAGAGATACACAGGCAAAGGTAGAGGGATATACATTTAAGAATATATACAGCTTTGATTTAAAAGAAATATGAATTAGCTACTCTGTTGATACAGTCTGATATTCATCAGATTATGGGCATGAGAGAGTTGGTGAGTTACTATAAACTATCAAAAAATTTGCTTAAACATGTTAAACTATCGAAAATTTTAATCTGTTCCTCTTTTCTAAAAGTCACTGGGAGCAATAACAAAAAATAATGTCGATACAAAAATGTGACACAGGAAACCGGCCTTACCCCCCAAAATCACTGCAATTCAGGCAGCCTCTTTCTGGGAAATCTAGAGCAGAATATATGAACAACAAAAGAAGCAACACTATAGTTTTAAGGTATCAGGAGGATGCAATTTTTTCTAAAAGAAGCCTCATGGTACTGAGAGACCTACACCAACTGTAAGGAGAAGACGCAGACTCATGAAATTATTTAAAGTTTGGTAGGGAAATATGCTGAATTTTATACCCAGTGAATTTGGGCAAGTTAGGTTACATCAAACATGCAGCCTCTTTGAAAACACAAATAATACAGTCTAACCAACAATAAGATGAATGAAAGAAAAGAGAGAAAGCAAGCATGGTCCAGCGAGTGGTGCTGACCTATGAATCATTTAAATATAAAACTGTGACTGATCATAGACATTACAGTCGTATACATTTTATAGATGCAAAACTGTAAAACTACCTGTGGGAATTACACAGCTGGGTGCTGATCTCGCCCTAGCTTTTCAGAGTAGGGGGCCACAAGAGCTGTACCTCTAAGCACAAATTTATGTCGCCTTTGACGTTTTTACAATTAATATTTTTATGAAGAAACATCAATAGTACTTTTGTTGTACTCATTCAATTTAAGTAAAGTTGCGTTGAAATACGTTTTGTTTTAAAATAGTACAAGATACCACTTTAAATTATTTAGGAGCTTTTTACCTATTTAACTGCTCATATATGCACAGTGAAACATCTAACATAAATTTCTAAAATCCTTATTTTAACCTGGATGCTGGGGTTGAAGGAATGTGTTTATAACAACCTTCTCTATCTATCAATAGAAATATAGATACAGTGCATTTCCAAAAAGAAAGTTGTTTCTAAAGCAAAAGACTATAAAACAGATGTTATGGTTTCCTGGCCGCTGGAGCAGCCGTTCCTCTCTCGGATTATTGATGTGGTGCGTTGTCAGGCACCGGGGGGAAATCATGAAGTAGTAATTTTTTGGGAGCAAGCCCTGTATGTGCTGTCATTATGGATTTACACTTGTCCACAGCCCATTGCATCAGCGTTTGTTATGGGGAAGCCCTAGGTACTCACTTTTTGAGCCTAAAATACTCCTTTGGCTTGTAAGTTGGATAACTGCATGTAATGCCCCCCCCTCCCCCCAACCCCATCCCGTACTGTCTACCTAATTCTCTGGGACTCACACAGCTGGCTGTGTGTCCACCCCGCATGTTGCTCTGCCTCTGCTGGCACACCCAGGACACTAACTGATGACCTCAATGTGGGTCAAGGTAGAAAGCAATAGAAGGAGGGTCGTTTCCTCCTTAAGAAGAAAAACAAAGAAATTCAGATCTGGTTATTTTAATAAACAAGGAAGCTTGTTATGCCATCAGAAAGTTCACAGGCACATACCCTTGGGAGAGAAGCCATGGTGGCTGAAATTCACACTAAGGTATAAATGGCTAATAACCCACGTTGATTGAGGATAGATTTTTTAAGCACAACATGATACTGCTTTTCTTAAAAATAAATAAAGGCAGCAGATAATTGCAAAGGGAAGAAAAAAATGATGAATGTAAGGGAAACTGGTAATGCTGGAGATATATTTTCTTGCTTCACTATTGGCAAGAATCAGCTGATTGATACACCATGTAAGCATCTAAAAGCAAGAAGATCATATACTAACACAGAAGGGTACAAGGATGCAACTTACTAATGATACAAATACGACAAAGAAAAAATTCATTCATCATTATGTTAATAAACATTGGCTTCGGCTTTTATCATTATCATTTATTTAAATTATATTCCTCAAATACATTGTGAAGAGATAGAGCTTATGAATACATAGAGAAGCGGAGTGTAAATGCAAACAAATATTCATTCAGAGGACAGATGGACACATTTATAAAATTGAATGTTGGTGTCCCCACAGCACAAATCCCTCTGCTGCAGCCTTCACATCAGGGACCCTTACAGGCAAGCTGGGGAGAAATGTGGTATTTCAACAAATACTCCACTTGTAACTCAGTCATGGCTTTTTGAGCCAAGTGCTTTAAGTTTTGTTTGTCTGTCTTAGAACAGGACCTAATTCCCGTGATTTCTATTCTGCATTTATCTCCACATTCTTAGTCTATCACAAGGTTCCCCATCAGTGTCACTCCGTGTCAACAACAATTAATGGTTTTCTCTTGCCGAAGGGTAGCACGGATGTCAGACCTGCGAGGGCTTTGCATCAGGTGCCCGCCACCTTACATTCACATAGCATTTTATGGATTAGAAAGTGCTTTCATGTGTGATTCAGACGCCACGTGATCTTCATAACAGCCTCGCGAGATGAAATGTTAGGTTAGAGAAGCCCATCATTTCTTCTGCCAAATGGTCAGCTTTCTACTTCATATGCCTATTTTTTTAGAAATCATCCTCTTTCTCCTGGTCCAAAGGGACCACCCTTCACCACCTGGTCCTCTTCCTCCCCCACAAACCACGGATAATGAGGGAGAGCCCAGGATCTCAGCTAATGCCATCAGCATCTCTGCTTTCTCTGTGACGTGACGTAGATTTGGGAACGGAGAGGGCTGCTGGGGAAACCAGGGTGGGCCGCGTGTAAATAGGAGAACCAGAGAGAAGTAAAAGCAGACACAACATAATCCACGTCGGAGGGGAACCAAGTCCCAGTAATCCCTGTTCTGTTTCAGGTCCCCACTGTCATCATGCCCTAACCCTGGGTGTACTTCTAGAGTCTGAGTCATTGACCTTTCTCATTCTAATGGTCACCTCCCCTTGCCTGAGCTAATTTGAGGACATTTGTCTTCCTCGTTACTAAAGAACTCCTGATTAAAAATGGTTATCATGGACCCCGTTTTACAAATTAAAATAATAAATATGGGAACCCCGAAAGATATCAACGGAAAGTCTGCACTTTAGATTCTAAAGTGGCATAGCCAAGGACCAGTGATTTGGGGACACAATCCATGTCTTCTACTCCAGTCTGACCGTCCTCCACGCATGCGTAAGCAGATGAAGCAATATCAGTGCTGCCTGCAAATTTGCCCAAAGAAAGAACCTACAAAGGGCGAGGAGGTGTAAGGCACATTTGAGTTGTGATTACATAGCCTGAGCAACCCTGTCGTGAGGTCTCAGAGCTTCTGGACATCTTAGAAAACGTTCTTTCTTTTTCACCCTCTTGCCCTTTCAGTTTATGGTAGACTTTTCCATGTCCACTGTCTCTTCGAGACTCTTTCTTTTTAAATTTTCTTCCTGGATGATTCCTGGCATTTTAGGAGTGGTCTTCTCTATCCAAAGCAAAAGGCAGAGCATGGTGGCCGGCCGTGAGTTTTGAAGGGATTTCCCCTTTATTTCCTCCAGCAGAGAGAACAGATCGCATGTATGGACCACGTAATCGATGATGGCTTCTGGGAGGAACGGGTGTGCAGACCCCTTCACGCCCACCCTTGGCTCTGAAAAAGAACTATAGTCTTTAGCTTACCTTAAAAGGCACTGCTAAAGTTCATAATTGTCATCAGCCAAATCATTGCTGTTATCTTTTGATCATTTTCTGTGTACAACACCAACCTCTTCTTTAGGTCCCACATCCGGTCGATGCCTACTATGTGTCACTGTCTCTCGCAGGCTCCTTAGGTGGCTCAGCAAATAATCCCACTTACTCTGCTCTTCCCAGGGTCTGTCCCTGCTGCTCCTGGAAAGCAAGCATTTCGGTCCTTTATTACACCCTTCATTATCATGCCCTTTGTTACATTTGCAAACACCTTCTTGTTTTGTTTCTATTCTTTCTCCTCTTTTCTGCTTTAAAGCATAAAAGGATCTGTCACAGCGAACGGAACCCCAGACCGGAGCAGATGCACTAGGAATCAGGAAGCTATGGCAATGCTCCGTGGGGCCACTGGTCCTTCCAGGGAGGCCTGGCCTGTAGCTGGTGCCCCTCTCTCTTCCATCCCTGATCCGCTCTTCTATTCCTTGTGGCCTGCTCTTGGCAGCCAGGATCTGCCAGGTCCAGTAGTGTTTTTAACCTTGATGAGGGAGCCCTTTCCTTAGATGCTACAGTCAAGGCTGAAATGGTGAAATAGACTCATCTTCCCACCTGGTGAACTTCTTCCCTGTTGGCTAATGTCATTTCACTGTTTTTCTTTCCCTTCTCCTGCCTCTGCCCTTTAATCAGTGTTTCTCTTAATGGGCTTCTTCCCACTCACTGATTCATTGTTGCTTCATCAGATTCATTGGCTTAGGTGTTACCTCTCCCAGGAGCATTGGCCTGTCAAGAATAGATTCTTGGAAGCAAAAAATCCAGAAGGCTGATTTCCTAATGTAGCATTTCAGGATCATGGCCGTTGGTGTTTGGACTGGCCATCCTTCTTCCTCTTCAAGTTACTCCCCTGCAAATACCTGCTGGTTTTTCCAGCCCCCATGCCAGGTCCAGCAGTGGGATGAGAATGGCTTTTATTCACGCATAACTAGGTTCTGCTGTGGAGTCAGCCAAGGATGAGTATGGGATTCCTCGATTATTTAAACCTTCTGCATCTCAGTTTCCTGATTTTTATGGGTACTATCTAAGTAGTCTTGGAAGTCTGGGTCTCATTTTATGTTTTGACATGGAATCAGTTATACAATCTAACAGAGCTATGGTGGGAAACTAAATGAAATCTACAAAATCTGTTGCATTTAAATACTAGTGTTTGCGGTCAGTTGCCATTAATATCTAAAAGGAAAACCTGAAGGAAATGCCTTTGCTCCTATTAAAAGGACACCTCCCCAGAAAGGGATGGCTAGCCTTCCCTGTGTTCTCCCTGTCATCACCGAAGGGAAAAATGATAATACAAAGAAAGGAAGGTAAAAATATGTTAATGAGTCTCACATAATTAGACTATGACCGAACATTAACTCGAATGTTGCCCGTGTCTTTTCACCACAAATTCCTTTCAATTCAAATAAAAAGAGTGTATGCCGGTGATTTTAAAGTGTTTGTTTTTTCTGATTGTCTTTATAGCACTCGAATTAGATTTTATGGAATCCAAGATGATATTTATTAATTTTATGATCTTCAGAAAAGTCAGGAAGAATTATTTCAGACATTAGGGTGACTACGAAAAAATGTTTGTTTTTTTTCTTCTCAGTCCTATAAATTATAATTTTTTAAATATGTATTTGAATGATTTCCTTTAAAGCCATCAGGAGGAATTTTTATTCAGCTTTGCAGTCAAATGAGAGTTGCCATCTGACTCTAGTGTAGGTTTTAATTTATTATTTTTACCTCAATTCTCAAATATAAATCAACATTTTGGCTTCACTGGAAGCGTTTAAAAATTAAATACACAATACGTGATACATTTGTATGATCAGCATTTGTTATGATGGAATAGTAACGGCGTATTCACCAGGAAATGACTCATAATTTGTTTAAACATGCCTTTTTAATTTGCAAATAGCCTTGCTGTTTTTCTGCCATGGCATCAAATTTTATGATGTTGGAATTTTAATATCTTCATTTGTGTTCTCCGTAGAAATCTATGCTGGGGGTTGTCGCATTTCCCACAGAACAGTGTTCCTCAAAGTGTTCTCTGTACCCACACTTATAACACACATTTCCACAATCAAATCAGCCAGGCACATATTGTGCTCTCGGGGCCTCTCTGGGGAACCGGAGACCCTCTTCCTCAGGGCATCTGGAGGCCAGCAGAACGCATGTTCCCCCTCCCACCCCCACCAGGGGATGCTGTTCTAAAACCCAGCCAAGCGCTCAGCACACTGTGGGTGTTAACACGGTTTGTTTAATATGCTTCGAAGTAGAGTTGTGTCCCACTGGCTGATAATAGTGTCATTAAAAGATGATTTGGGGTTTAGCAGAGAGAACTCGAATGAACTAGAAAAAGCGTTTCTAGATTTGGGGCATTTGAGATGAAGGACTTTTGAGTCCTTTATTTTCAGGTTGTTGCTGTGTGGCCAGGTCTGTGGCCCATGCCACCATGTCTGACTGTGAGCAAAATCACAAGCTGAGTTGGGACTAGGGTCATCACATTCATCACTACTGCCCTCTGGGACCCGGCTCTGGAATATTAACTCCCCAACCCTCTTCTTGCAGCTCAGCACACAGTCGGTGGTCTAAAAGGATGAGAAACGTGAATCATCAGTTAACACGTTTGGAATATGTCTCTGTAGCTGATGCTTTGTAATTTTACTTTATACACGATATTGAGAACCATGCCATTTGGTGCTTGCCTGAGAAAGTGTAGGCCGAATGGTGTGGGAAAACTTCACATCTCAACTAACTAGCCAAATAGAGACAGACTCCTAGATGGAGAGAGAGCAGGATGACAGCTCAGGGTGAGGGGCAGATGTCAGGGGGTGGAGGGATTGAGCAGAAAGGACAAAGGACTCATGGACACAGACAACAGGGAAGGAAGGTATCAGGAAACCAAATGGTAATGGAAAATATACAACAAAAAGTTTAAAAGAAGAAGTATTCCTCTTAAAACAGAATGCTTCACACAGTCTAAAAGCAAGTTATTAACAGGGTACTGCACACAGTTGACCCTCAGAATATTTTCTTGAACAAACAAGAATATTAAATGATATTTATCACATGTATTATTCTACCCATTTTATACTTCAAATGCTCATTGCCTCCGTGTTAGATGACTTATTAAGTCAGCAGTGAATATATGCAAACATTTTTCAGTTTCCCAAGAAGTGATGCAAGTTATCTTTTCGCTGAAGTAAACAATTGTGGCCCAGACAATGATAGAGAATAGATAACAATAGCAGACATTATTATCATCATTTATAAATTTAAAAACGTATTATCAGTTTTATAGAATGTCGAAGCAGAACAATTGGGAAAGTGCATCAGGAAAATGATGTTTAATTGGTAAAACGTGCCCTTTATCTTCAGGGTGTTTTTTTTTTTTTTTTTGACATAGATGAGGCTTCCATTTCCATTCAATGGCTAACAGGTGCCTTTAGGTAACAGTATATTCCATGGGCCCTTACAGCTTAGGTCCAGCCTCCAAGGAATCCATGCTGGGTGTCAGCTGCAACATTGTAGCCTTTGAGACAAAGGCTGGAAATGAACAGCCTTTGTTTATCTGGAAAACGCCTCAACCGACCACATGGAGGATGCTGCCTGGGTCCATTTGTTAGACAAGG
>VMDR010007995.1:11377-38292 GCA_007922815.1 Macrotus californicus
TATCTTTTCGCTGAAGTAAACAATTGTGGCCCAGACAATGATAGAGAATAGATAACAATAGCAGACATTATTATCATCATTTATAAATTTAAAAACGTATTATCAGTTTTATAGAATGTCGAAGCAGAACAATTGGGAAAGTGCATCAGGAAAATGATGTTTAATTGGTAAAACGTGCCCTTTATCTTCAGGGTGGTTTTTTTTTTTTTTTTTTTTGGCATAGATGAGGCTTCCATTTCCATTCAATGGCTAACAGGTGCCTTTAGGTAACAGTATATTCCATGGGCCCTTACAGCTTGGGTCCAGCCCCCAAGGAATCCATGCTGGGTGTCAGCTGCAACATTGTAGCCTTTGAGACAAAGGCTGGAAATGAACAGCCTTTGTTTATCTGGAAAACGCCTCTCAACCGACCACATGGAGGATGCTGCCTGGGTCCATTTGTTAGACAAGGTTAGGGCACAGACACCCCCATGGGACAAAAATATGCCTGAGACCCTGTAATTCCATTTCCTCCATGCCAGATGATCCTCTGCATCGTTCTTCAATATCTGCTCTTCTATAATTAGAGAGTCCCCTGCTTTCTGCTTTTTTGCTTCCTTCCTTTTACTTCATTCAATAAGAGACCAGAAAAAAAAAAAATCAAGACCAAATTATTTCCAGGATCACTGGAAGGATTTAATCTGTTTATGGCTCTATTAGCAACCTGGTTAGGTCATACTTATTAGAATGAATAGACCCTTATCTTAATACCTTTAGCAAATTAATGACTTTTTCACACAATTTTCTTTGCGAAGAACAAAAAAAATTAGATTACCTCCCTACGAATTCTAAAAATATTGTCACCAATAGCAATTCAAAGCAGTCCAGCCTTTGTTAACATCCTGCCTTTTCTACGCTCTGCAAATGAACAAGCAACTCTGTGCACTTGGCTTTACAAAGAAGATATATGTTTGGCGAGAATATGGTGACAGCAAACAGTGGTGGTTAGGACAGTCAGCTCTCATCATCCTTGCCTCTTGGACATTCAAATGTAAACGCAGAAGCTGGAAAGTTTGATTCCCCAGGTTTTCACCCAAAAATCACTTTCATTTTATTTTTCCTTTGCTGTTTTTATTTTCTTTGCCATGTAAGGAATTCACGTTGTACATTTTTATTTTGCTTTGTTTTTTCCTTCTTGGCAGCTTCTGGAATTTATGTCCTTTGTGTCTACCTTCTGCTTTGAAATCCGTGGGCAATGCTGTTGATTTCGGTTGGCAGATCCTTGTCTGCATTATTTCCGGTACCTTCCCATCAGCCCACGTGAGCAGCCAGGAAGGCTGTTCCGCCCCCAGGGGGAATTGTTTTGTATTAAAAGTTTGTGCCTGAGCATATTATGAAAATGCATAACTACCCACATTTCATGGATTTTTTTTCCTAGCCCATTTCCTGGCCCACGTGGAATATGTTTCAATGGGTTATTAATCTGAGTTTTGTTCGCTTATTTTGTTTGGTTTTGCTTTCAACAGATGCTTAGAACATTAGATGAGCCGTGTGGACTCTAATGCAAAGGGATGAAAAGTACCACAGGTCCTCCAATGAAGTCATCTTGTTTGGCGTTGTTCGATCTTGGCATCCATGGGATGCTGCAGGCACTTATCTCTCGTTTGCATCAATTAGCCTGTGCTAAAATTGCCTGTTGATGTGGTGGGGTGAGGACTTACCGTTCTGTTGACTCCCTGGCTCCTCTTCCCTGCATGTTCTGAACAAAGTGGAAGTTGCCACCAGAGGTTTCTGTAGTCTACATGCTTCTGTGACATTAGGGACTTACAAGGGATTGCTAGAGCCAGTTCCTTTATATTTTGATGAGGCTACACATTCCTATAGGGTCGAATAGGTACCCAGAATGAGGATGATTAACCTGAGCTTAGGGAGGGTCCTCACAGGAGGGAGACATGGGAGGGCCGAACTGGTGACCTTCCTCATTCTGACAAGTCCAGGGAGGCTGAAAATCCTACTCCAGTCTTTCCACACCCATGTCCAAACTGTGTTAAATTATAAATGGTTCCCATTGGCTTCCAGACTGTATTATATGGATTGCTCTTCATATAGTGCATCAACATTTTTTTTTAATCCTCACCTGAGGATATGTGTATGGACTTTAGAGAGGGTGGGTGGGAGACAGAGAGAGAGAGAGAGAGAGGAAGGGAGGGAGGGAGGGAGAGAGGGAGAGAAACATTGATATGAGAGAGAAACATTGATTGGTTGCCTCTCGTATGTACCCTCACCAGGGATCGAACCTGAGACCTTTCGGGTTTATGGGACAGGGCTCCAACCAATCGAGCCACCTGTCCAGGGCAGAGCTTGAGCATTGGTAAGTTGCTTGTCCTTAGGTAGTGAGTTCAGACGTCACCTTTGTAAAAAGTCATCACTGATGACTACACAGGTATCGCTGCGGTTTCCAAGGCACGCCCTGTCTTTCCTTCTCTCTCAGCTCTTAGTGCACAGCGTGGTACCGAGTTTAGTACTGGCCGTCTGTCTCATGCATCTGTGTTCACCCAGCATCTCATCTAGTCCCTACAGAAACCCTAGGAAAGCATTTAAAGGTCACAGGATTCAGTTTTACAAATTTTAAAAAAACCCAGAAAATTGAAATTCAAGAAAGTTTAGATTCCTGCCCAAGGCTACAACTCACAACAGAAGTGAACATTTGAAACAAACTCTTCTGACTTTAAAATCACTCACTGCTCTATTTCCCACGTCTTCCTCGCCTGTGTGAGCTGCTCTTTAAGAGAAGGTGGAATAATATTTGAGCTGGTTATAGGGCATAACGAACGTTTTCCCACTGGGGCTTTAGAACACGGACATACGCCTCTATTTTATTTTTGAGAAGTATAGACTCACTCTGTCATTTCTTCGTGTGCTTATTATCTTTGTTTTAAAATCATCAAAAGTAATAGCGTTTTAAATATTTACAAGTAATCATACATTTTTAAAAGACCCATCTTTTTTTTTTCCCCTACGCCGAAAGGGTAGCTAAAATCTAGACTTGCTTATTCTTATTTCTGATTTTTTTATGAGATGAGGTCACAGGCAACGAAGATGTAACTGCACTTGAAGTATTATAAACGTGAGAACAGCAAAGATTGGAATAAAACACGGAGACCAACATCCCATCTCCCAGAAAGGAATTGAAGTAAGAAAAAACTACCGATGTACAGCAGCAATATGCTTGAAACTGACAGAAGCAATATTTTTTTTTAGTTGCTCACACTCTTAATATTCAAAACACACATCGAGAAAAATCAGTAAGTCAGTACAAAGTGAAAGGGAATGAATAACAAAACTAAACCTCAGCCACGGAACAGAAAATGTCTGAGATCTACCAGATACGCCATAATCTGGGTCTCTGTTTGGTAGGAGATGGAAAATAATCTGGCGTGAGTAATAACCACAGCCCGGTGTGGGATCCTGATCAATGATTGAATTGTTTCTTCCATTCCACATGCGGGATTCAGCATGGTTACATTTTGCCTTCTGTTTTATTATTATTTAGCACAATGACTGTACTTTTGGGGAACCTGTCAAGACTGCCAAGGGAACTGATTCAATTTTCCAATCTTCTACCTATCAGTATTGGAATAAGAAAGGCAAAAAAAATTACATTTTTTAAAAATTTTATTGTTGTTCAAGTACAGTTTTCTGCCTTCTCCCCCTCCCTCTACCCCCCACCCCAGCCATCCCCAGCTCCCTCCTCTGATTCCACCCCCCCTTGGTTTTGTCCACGTGTCCTTTATAGTTGTTCCTGCAAACCCTTCACCCCCTCCCCCCCACTAACCCCTCCCCTCTCCACCCCCCACTAACCCCTCCCCTCTCCACTCTGTTTGCTGTCCGTTGGTTCTTAATTTCAATGTCTCTGGTTATTCTCAAGGTGTTATGTTCAATCTTCTCTACATATAATTCAAGATGTAACCATTCATGATGGAAAAATAATTTCCAAAAGAAAATGACAGTGGAGCAATGACTGGTTTTCAATCCAAACTGTTGTGTATGAATTTCCACAATTAAAAGGGAAACTTTTCATTGAAACCAAGCCATTGTGTTTTGAAGCAAAAACAACAATTTATCAGCTTTATACCCCAAGGACTGGCACTAACTGGCTATCCAGAGGGAGGACGGAGAGAGGCCGTGTAACCTGTGAGCAGCCTCACCTGCTCCCAGGTGTGAGTGCCAGACTCTCAAACTCATCAACTTAGAGGAAGCTCCCAGGTCGTTCAGTTTTAGGGATCTTTCTGGATATACCCGCACAATGCCATTTCAGCAAAAATGCTGTCTCATCTGCATGACTCCGTCCGGGATTTCTCTACAGGGGTTAGGAGAGAGGCTTTGGTTCCCTGAGTCTCTGGTGCAGTTGTCCGTGGGGGGCATGAGAAGACGTGGGGAGGGGACACGACTAGGGATGCCAGCCAGGCCCCTCTGGAGAAGGACTCAGAGCCCACGAGGCACACTGTTCAATGAGTAAAACAGAGGGAAAATATTGTTTTTGTTCTTTTTGTTTCACAGTAATTTCTTGTGAGATCTTTGGAACTTTCCATCCTAGTCATATGACATATATTTGGAAATCATCAGCTCTCCTTAGCAATTTGTCAATGACACAGAGAGGATTCACTAAGGGGAGAGAGAGAGAGAGAGAGAGAGAGAGACAGACAGAGAGAGAGAGAGAGACAGGCAAGACATGGCATCAGCCCGAAACAGGAAACATGGTCCTCAGCTTCTGCAAGGCCAGCCATTTAAATTCAAATAGACTTCTCTCTGGGTCTCAAATCTAAACCCCTGTGATGCTGTTCCTGCGGAAAGATGCAAGGTTCACTTTATTCTCAGCTCCTAGGGAACTCCTCCTACCGCTGTTTTTTCGGTGTTGAGATGACTTAGCTGGTAGAGAATAAAAAAGGAAGTTGATTCCTTCAGAAGCTCTGAAGTGTTATCTTGCTCACTTTATACTCAACGGGGGGAATGACAGAAAACAGGAATGGGGAGATATAAGTCCTGTTCCCAAAAAAGAACCCTACCTATTACTGCTTCATGAAATAGTACAGTTATTCATATTTCAGGCATTTCAGTTAGATTTTCATTATTCATAAACACTTATGTAACCCTCAGTAATTCAGGCTGTGAGAGAACATCACTGATCTTTTTTTTTTTTCTTTATTACTAAGACCTCTGGTGTCTAAAAGAAAGAATAAAAACATTGTTGAAAAAAATACCCTCTGTGCTGCATGTAAATCTACATTTTTAATTTTGGGCCAAGTAGCTTTGAGAAAAGCAGGCTAATATAGTACATTTGGCTAGGTCTTTTCAAGAAAGCAATCTGAACAAATGGACCAGGGCCAATCCCATTACAGTGGTAAGAACGGATCAAGATCCAAGCATCGATTCTGTCAGCCGCGGCCCTCTCAGATAGTTCTCGTGTACAGTGACACAGGTCGAGACCCGGAAAGGCCTAATAGACAAGACTCAGTAAGTAGCAGAGTGAGGCTGGACATGTTGCTCAGTGGAGAGGACATGAGGGGGCCCAGTCATTCAGTCCACGATCTATGAGCGGGACTAAATACTCATTTGCATGTTGGAATGAAACATCTGAAGAGTTGACAGGGGAGCTGTTTAGGGACTCCGAGATGGGGTCTTCGTGATGACGAGAGATAGCATTTGTCTGAAGCACGGTGGCCTGTGCTCCCATCTCCGGGTTTGGAGAAGGCACAGGTGGCACCTGAGTGGAAATCAGAAGTCATTGGCACTTGTCTTCCTGAGTGAAGAGGACTCTGAACGCCTTTCTTCTCATTACTCCTTTGAGGGACCTGAGTTTCCTTACAGGACAAAAGTCCTCCCTGTCTTTCTCTCTTCTTCCTCTTTTCCCTCTCTTCTCTTGGTCTTATATACTCCCTAATTCCACTTTACTAAATGCCAACTGGTTTTAGTTTTATATGGACAACGAGCTGCCAGTCCATGCGGCAGTGACAGACTCAACCAACATTTTGTTTATAGGTCGTGGACTGGGTAACTCTTAATGGTCACCTCCGCATTCTAGTCTATGGCAGTGCTGTCCAATAAAATGTAAAGTAGGCCACCTACATAATTTTGAATGAGCCAACACCCAGATTTTAAAAAGAAAAAAAATAGGTTAAATATATTTTATTATATGTTCTGTGTAACCTAATATATCTAAACATTGTCATTTCAATATGTGATCAATACCAACAGTATTAATTTGATGTTTTGCTTTTTATACTGAGTTTTTAAAATATGATATATAATTCACACATATAGTACATCTTAACTCAAAAGCTTAATGTTCATCAGAAATACTTAATCTGTATTTAAGCTCCATAAAATTTTTCTGGAAAAAGCTAGTCTCACATATCCAAGCGTTCCCAAAATACTTAAAATGCTGCACAATGACTGAATATCAGTTTTTAAATATAAGTTTAAACTGATTGGAATAAAGTTAAAAAATTTGATGTCTCCATCTTTCAGACAGGTGGTAGCTCCCTGGCCCCCTGCCAGTGCTCAATGGCCACACTCACTGGTGAGCCTAGGTCTGTGTGATTGGTGGCCCTGGGGGTCACTGGGCACAATCACAGGCAGTGACACTGATCTTTTGGGAGCAGTCAGAATGTGGTTAAAACCAGGTGGTGGCTGGGACACAACAGAACTACAGTAATTGAGGGGGGTTGGGGAGGGAGCTAAGTGTTGATGTCAACCTACGGTACAACCTCGTTTTAATGGGAAAACAAGGATGGCAGAGACAAGAATGAGGCAGCTGTGATGTCATGTTGGAAACTTTTTAGAAAAGTATAGGATTTGGGGATTTCTTGTGGGTGTCGGAGATGTAGGGTCCACGGCTCACTTCAGGTGGGGTGGGGGGGCAGCTGCAGGGGCCAGGACCCATGTGCAGCCTCAGGCCCCCAGTTGGATTTCTGCCGAGTGAGTGGTATCCAGAAGTATTGTTTGAAGCTACCGAAGAGTGGGGGTGTGTCACAGCTCTAGGAAACCCATGAGGAGCTCCTTTAGGGTAAAGAATTTTGTTTCCTGTTGGAGAAGAAGGTGCCCTACACCCTTCCTTACCCCCCCACCCCCGCCCCCAGAACATAGTATAAGCTGTGTGCCATTTCTTGAGACCCTATGGGGTAGGCTCAGCAGGAATTCCTTCTTCAAGCCCTCTGCTGGTGGGACAAGCAGCTAGCTCCTTTGCCTTGGACAGCAGGCTGAAGGCCAGTCCTTAGAGGAACCAGACACCCCCACAGTGTTGGGGAGAATGAAATTCCCACAGTGAAGACTGAACTAACTGACCTTGGACCACCTGTTTCATGGGAGTAATCCTAGAAATGTAGACCTGAATTTGCTGCTATAACTCTGCCGAAGTCCAGGTAGAGATGATGCCACACTCACATATCTGAACATTATATATAACCTCCTGTTTAGGACTGCAGTCAGAAAGTTTGTCCAAATCATTACACATGCATAACTTCTATTAAGTTTAAGGGAAAGATGATTAGAACAGGACAGGAGGACATTATTTAATAATTACAAGAGAATGCATTCTTTAGCAAGGATAATGTGCCACATTAAAAATAGAAATCATTCAATTATTTCTCAGCTGAAAAGGATCAGTGTCATAAATAGCATGACCCTAGAAGACATCAGTCATGATTTAAAGTCCCCAAATGGAGATTAAAGTATTAATAGTCCTCGGGCAGTTGTAATTTTCCAGAGGTGAGAGCTGATATACAAGAGATTCAATAATTCTCCCTGGGTACCAGTCGCATCTGCTAGAGCCAGGATCCACACTAACATCTACCCAATTTTGTGTGTTTTTCCCAATGAGGAGCTGCTTACAATTTGGGATGCCCTGAAGCTACCGCAATAAAGCCATAGGCAGCCTAATGTACTATAGCAATTGTTCATCCAGGAAAAAAATAAAGAGCACATTAAAGTAGCAAAAAAATCTATCCTGACATCACTTCACAAAGCAAATGCATAAAACAAACAAACAAAAAAGTGATATCGAATACTTTTTAAAAATATGTAATATTTTTAATGATTAATCATTTTTAATTTTTTAATGATTGAAATATCTTGAAAATGTTTTAAAGAATTTGATATGTGCTTCTTTCCTGCATTAATTATGTAGTGCCTTATATGTTCATCAAGTTCTGGTCCAAAATGTAGCATCTCTGAAAATGACCTGCAGCTTCATGTACAGAGTGCTACATGTACATGCTACAGAGTAGTCAGAGAAGAGGGAATTCAGGGGTGCCTGTTGCCTCTGAGGGGTTTTCAGAGAGAGTGTTAAGGGAAAAAAATGCTAATACACAGATACAAATATATGAATATATCAATTTTCCTTAGAATTTGAACATTGATAATAAAACATAAGTCCTCATGATAAAAGAGTACTTCCCTACACTCTACAGCTTAGAGGGAAATGAGAACACAACCGATAAATATTGAACAAAAGACCAACTATGTTAAACAGTTCAATTCTGCATACTGCCTCTTTGCTAACCCTACACTACTTCTCTGGCTGCTTTCTGGTTCTGACTTTACGTAGCATTTCCTGTAATACATTCTTGCCCCACAAGTCCACACTGAAGGACCAGTCACTTAAAAGAACAAAGTGAATTCTAGCTAAGATGAGGATTCACGTGAAAATGAATTTTCCTGGGGAAAACCAGTAAGGGTATAGGGAGTGACATGCAGAAGGGAAGCCAGTCTGCAGTCTCCAGCCCTAGACCATGAACTTGACTTTGGTTCCAGCCCCAAAGGGAAGCTTCGGAAACAAGTCACCTCTCAGAGCTGGCCAAACCAGTAGCTAGCAACTAGAGGATTTATATCACTACATTCTTCAGACGTTGGTTATTTTCGCAAATTTCAGCAATTCTTCAGGCAAGGTGAGTTCTGGACACCCAAGGACATTCTGAAGGTACTGCCTTTTACCTAATAAACTTGAACCTGCCCATATCTGATGCCCCAATAAATCCAATGATAAGAAACCACCCTAGAAAAATGCTTGCATGCTTTGATGAGAAGTGCGCAAAAATCTGCACAGAAATGTTGTGTGCAAATAGCAGAAAAGTGGAAAAACCCAAATATCCACCAATGGCATCACTGTTAGAAAAAGCAAACTATTTTATGTAATGAGGGACAATTCAAAACAAAGTGAATGCACTCCAGATAAACATATTTATATGGATGAATACAAAGACTAAATACGGCACAGAAGAATAGATACAATTCCACTTACATAAAGTTCAAAAACAGGTCAATCAAAACAGAACATTAGGTAAGAATGAATGTATGTATATGGATGGAACCTCAAAAGAGGTAAGAGAAAACTTAAGTGCAAATGGAGAATATCGGTTACTACTGAGTAGGAGGGAGGGGGTGGTACAGGGAGAGTTACCTTGAGAGCAGGTTGATCATACTCCTTAAATTAGTTGATGGGCTTATTTTTAAATTGAACCTATCTCTCAAAAAGTCATCAAAAATCTACGAGGAACAACTTACTATCCAGCTTAAGACAGGAGAGAGAAAGGGAGTTGGTTGTGGGTCCCCCCCACCCCGGGTTTACTCATTCATAACTCTCTCACTCAGCAAATTGGTGCTGAGGAGGGGCAGGGAATTCTCGCAGCAGCTGGGGTTATGAAGTCGAGTAAGACCTCGTGCAGTGAGTGAAGAAGGGATGCGACACTGGAGAGACTTTACAGGCTGGGCTGCGACCACTGAGTAACCTTGGTGGAGTTTGTTAACTTCGTGGAACCTCCACTGCCTCCTCCGTAAAAGAGGCAATGGTGCTGTCTCACTCCCTGGTGCGGATTACAGGACCTAGTGTAAGGAAAACACTTCCCAGTGTTTCATACCCCCAGACTTGGCTGCTGCTCATGAATCACGTTCTTTCAGTTCCCCAGGACTTGCCCTGGAAAGAGCTGGGTCCATTTCACCTTTTAAGAAAAAAAAAATGGTGGCTTTCATTTGAGTTCATCCATCCACACGGGATGAGAAAGGTCACTTCGGTTGGAGAAAGTGACATGTGCAAAAGCACAGATATTCAGAAGGCCAAGGGGGTGTGGGAGGTGTGTGGGACTGTTTGAGAAGCCTGGGTGCGGGAAGTCGCGGTAAACACCTGCCGTCACGCGAGGCTGGCTCACAGAGCTGGAGTTGGCCCTGGAGGTATCGGTAACACATTAGGGACTTTAGACGTGGGTATGGATTAATCAGATTAGCGCCGATTTAACCACGCATGCGCGGGGGCAGGTGACCTCAAAAAAGACAGAGATGTCGGAAGAAGACTGCTGAGCAGTGGTCTCAAATGAAAAACATTGATGGTCTTAAGCGAAGCAGGAGAGGAGGAAAGAAGAGACATAAAAGAGTCATTTCTCTGGATTTAACTACCCTCCATACCCAATGAGCTTTGGAGAGAAAGGGGCAGAGACAAAACGGGGGAACAGAAACACAGACCCCAGATCTCAGCGGTGTCCAGCGACAAAGGGTCACTTCTCACGCAGATACATCCAGCTGGGCAGCAGGCAGCGCGGTCCAAACGGACCCACCTGGGCACGGGCCTTTGAGCTCTTTCTGGATCCGTAGATAAGGCAGCAAAGCAAACTCTCCCGAAATACGGTTCAGGCGTATCTCTGTGTGTGGTTATTATGTGAATTACCACAACCCTAGGCCTTTTATTTTTGGTGCCTTAGCCATCGCTGCCTGGTAAGAGCAATTGATAAGGTGGCTAAGTGGCTATTGTTTGTGACATTGTCTAAAAGAGGCACAGTTTCACGTAATTCAACAGTTCTTTCAGGTACAGGTGTTGTGAGAGAGATTTTGGACTAGAGATTGACAGTGTTACCCATAAAATAAGTATCACATATATTTTATGGGCCACATGCTGTATCATTGGTGCTAGGTTTACGATCATGAACAGAAAACATAGCCATGTGTCCTCATGGAGATGCCTCTCAGAAGAACATGCATAGGAAAAAAAACTGCAATTATGCAGATGGAACCCCTTCTAATTCTGAATAGTACAGGGAGACTTGGGAATAACTATTCGTAACTAATCCAGGGTATGCTTTTTTTAGTAAGTTTTTTCTTCGCTTTTAGGTCCCTATCACTCAGGATTCTAGGTGTAAACAATAGCAGCCAAACAGAAAAGGACTTGTTAAAGGATATTAGAGTGTGGCTCAGTTGGTTGGAGAGTCATCCCATAGACCCAAAGGTTTTGGGTTCGATCCCCGGCCAGGGCACGTACCAGAGGTGGCCAAGCAAAGCTTCTCTCTCGCTTAGATGTTTTTCTTTCTCTCTCCCACTTCTTCTCTCTCTAAAAGCAATGAAAAAATGTCCTCAGGTAAGGCTAAAAAATAAAACTAGATAAGTAAGTACATAAATAAATAAAAGAGATTAGAGAATTGCAGAATATTCTAGAGAAGCTGCAAGCAAGAGCCACACGCACACCTGCACCACTGTGAGCACAGCCGTGCCCACCAGCCGAGCTGGGCACTGCATGCCACCCTGGCCTGGGAAGGTCTCTGCCTCTGATACCACCATCCTTGTCCACAGATCAGTTCTGTACAGCCACCTCTTCTGTCTCATCTGCTCTTCCAAAACAAGGTCTTGTGTCCTGTGTCTGCCACATGCCTCTACCCTAGCAGCAAAGGTGAGCAAGTGAACCTCTGAAATGTCCTAAAAGGGAGGGTTGTTTAAAGTGGCCAGGTGGCCACAGAGTCTGAACAATATCCTCAGGTACATGGAGTCACCCGGAAAAGGACTCATCACCCACTCCAGACAAGAACCCTCAGGGGCTTCTTGAATTGATGGAGATGAAGATGAAAAGTCAGACCACATGTTTCATGGAAATACTAAATTTCCTGCTGACGTCGAAAGAGTTATTCAGAAAGAAGAGGGTTTTGTTGTCAGGAAAGATATATGTGTGGGAATACACAGAGAATTTTCAGGGGAAGATGTACTGTTCAATTGGTCCCAGGAATATGGTGGGGTAATGGTCAATGCCATGACAGAGAACCCAGGTTTGACCTTCTCTGTAGTATTTTGATGTTTTTCCAGCAAAGAGATGGATGTGAGTTAGGAAGTTTCCATTGGCAGTGTCCTGTAGGTTGAACTCGGTGATAAAGATGAGAATGTTCCTTTATTATCCCAAGCAACCAATAACGAGGATCTTCACTGCGTCAAGCTAAAGAGAACAGAGTGGAAAGTGAGATGCATGTTATACAGATTCTATTGCTCTTGGCAATTTTTCATTTTATTTTTTCAGATATGAAGAGGAAAGGCAGAGGTACTTCTCAATGACCAGGCATTCACATTCTAGAGAAAAGATAGGGAGACACGTTTTAATGGGAAGATCATTAGTTTAGATACATTGTTGCAATTTGTGTGCTGTCTTAGTTTTCAGTGGCTGCGTAACAAATGACCGCAAAGCCAGCTACTTAAAACAACACCTGTATCTGAGTTGACAGTGACGTAGGTCAGAAGTCCAGGTGGCTGGACTGGGTTCTCAGCTCCGGGCGGGGGACACATGGTAAAAGTGAACACGCTGGCCAGTCTTAGTCCATTGGAGGTATTGGAGAGGCATCCCTTCCAACCTCATTCACCTGGACAGGTCAGTTCCTTGCCCATGGTAGGGCCAAGGCCTCTGCTTCCTTCAGCTATGTCAAGCCTTTCTCAGAGCAAATCTCCCTCCTGCTTTGTGTCTCTGTGTCGAGTCTGCTCATTTGATTAGATTAGGCTACGCAGAAAAAGCTCCCTGTCCTAAGGTCAACTGATTAGCAACCTTCTTGCAAATCTGTAAAATCTTCTTTGCTACATTGTGTAACAGGATCGTGGGTGTGCTGTTTCATCAGAGGCACAGAAAATGGGAGGCAGAGTGTGCCTCCCAAAAAAAAAAAAAGAAAAGAAAAAAGCTGTTAGTACCAGGGATTGGTCTAGCAGGAGCTTGATAGATGACTTTTTCCAGAAATGCAGATGCATATAATTTTAAAGCTATAATCATGAAATATTAAAAGAATTGTAAAAGTGGCAGTGAATTATTTAGAAACAGTGTCCCTGCATATATGATACAATATTCAGTTGGGTGTTAAAATGTATGCTCCCAGGAAAGCCTTGGTATAGTTTTATGTGAGCTGCATATTTGCAGATACTGCTGGAATACAATTTAAAGCTGTTGAAAGGCTTCCTCTGGCTCTCCCTTCTCCTGGCAAAGCTCCCTTTGATTTCAAAGGTGCTTCATTCCCAGAATGAGAAATTGATGGCAGGAAAGTGTAATCCTTCTAGGCAAAGGTTTGGAACAGGTTTTTCGATTGACAGATAAAATTTCTACCTTTGGACTTCAGCACTGGTCAGGCTTACCTGAGATCAGTCCATTAGAAGTAGCCCTCACCTTCTGACTGCATCTTCAGGTTCCGCCTGTTTTTGAGATGGGATGGAAGGGAAGAGATGGGGGCGGTGGTTAGGAGACAAGACGATCCCTTCCTCCAAAAAGAGGCACAGCTATCCTAAGACTGCTGATGTCTTTAGTCACAGAAAGCAAAAACTTACTGATCCTACTTTTAGATGCTAATGATGTACTTGCCAGGAAAACAATGTTTTTGCTTCAGGTTTATTCATCATGCACGCTTATAAAGGAAAATGTATTCTGTCCTCAGGATGCTAAATCATTTCAAGTCCACAAATATTTATTGACTGCTTTTAGCCGGGCTCTGCGGTAGGTGCGGGGAGGATGCAAAGAAGAGTCGTGTACGGCCTGTACCTCCAGAGACTTTTAATCTGCGAGAACAGAGAGAGAGAGAGATGCATGTTTTCTTTCTGAATGGAAACATGTAATGAGGCAAAAGGTATTAAAACCCACCATGCTATGTAAAGTATTTTAGGTTAACCGCATCATATCTTTTGTTGTATGAGGTTACCTGTTAGGAAATATAAAGACAATTACATATGCAATACAACAAATGTCATCTGGCATTAATCCTCGTTCTTGTAGAAGGACCCCGTAAACACCACTTCTAACGACGCTGTATGAAATTTCCTGATGAGGTTTGCCTAAGGAGAAATAATACTCCTTGGGCTAAAGTATTCATCACATGACAGTCACACAAACCCCACTCTTAATGATGTTCTCCCTCTACCCACCCCATAACTCACCTCCCGTTTTAACCCAGAAGCTTCCTTTTGCTCTCATAAGGCCCCCCCGCTCTCATCCTGGTTCTCCAAACTCAGAATTCTCTGGGATCCTTGGTCCTACCAGCGCCACCTACTGGCTGAAGTATTTTCTTCCTTCTGCCAGGAGCACAAATGGTAAACAGGAGACAACAGTGGAGACCTAAGAGGCTTGTGGGAGAAGGTTTTCTCTGGCCCCTCTCAGTAAAGGAAATAGTCAGAGTGCTGTGGGTCTGCAACAGAGAACGAGAAGGATGTGAGCCCGTTATCAGCATCCAAGAGAGCAAGAGGTTGGTGAGCTCTCAGACCAGACTGAGGTGCTTTCCTAAGTCACGTTCCTTGTGTTTAAACTCTCAGGGTAGGGGAGTGAGGTGAGTGGGGGTGGAGGAGGGTATGGGGGGATAAATGGTGATGGAAGAAAATACAACAAAGGAATTAAAAAAGAATGGATTAATTACGTCTCTTGGGAATTAATGGAAATAAATAGGAAGATCCATAAACTCTCAGGGTAGAGGAGCACGGAGAAATAGCTATTATACACTTAGAATACCAAGCAAATCATTGGGCAGAAGGCAGATTTATACAAAGTTGATAGTTGAATCTGAAAAGGTAAGAATTAAAGTAACAACGTGAGGCAGGGGGAGAGCAGGAGGGAAGAGGGAAGGAAGTCAGGAAGATACCCAGGGGTGGATGTTCATTGGTCTGGTGTAGGTCATGTCCAGTACACTCTATGTCTATCATATAAATGACCACCCCCCCAGTGAAGAGGGGGGTAGCCCCACCATACCCAGAAGGAACAGCTGGCCACAGCAAGTCAGGTTGCTCTTCCTGGGGAACAGAGGTGAGCAATGATCGAAGATGTGTACTATATAAGATGTTATATGTCTATTTAAACTGTTGTATTATGCCCCCTCTTATAAACACAGACTGCAATGTTAGAGAATGAGAATACTAAAGAGCAAAAGCCATTTAAAAAATGCAGCTGGTCAGAATAATGAAAGCTGTATGTCCACATATTCCCAGGTTCTGATGTCAGGAGTCCCTGTAGACAGAGGTAGATCCATGTCATTCAGCTGCATGCCGTTGTAAATTAGGTGACTTTCCATCCCTTCTTTGTCTCCATGGTTCTCCAAGAGCCTGTCCAAATGTCTCATGGTCAAAGGTGGAACACTGACTATGTAACCCACACTAGACATTACCCTATAGTAAACCTCTGTGACTGCGGGGGTGGGGTGGGGAAGAGACGTACATATTTCAGTGATAGATATGCGATGTGCTGAGGCACCATCCTGCCAGGATAGACACAAAGGTGTGTAGCTCAGGACTTGTTTCGGGTTCTCACCTTCATCTGTCTTTAAAAATTCTGATTTTCTTTATCCTTACCTGAGGACATATTTTAAATTGCTTTTAAAGAGAGAGGAAGGGATAAAGAGACAGAGAGAGAAACATCGGTGTGAGAGAGAAACATTGGTGAGTTGCCTTCTGTATGAGCTCTGCCTGGGAATCGAACCCATGACTTTTTGATGTACGGGACAATGCTCCAACCAACTGAGCCACACCAGCCAGGGGTTAATCTGCCTTTTGATCAAATAGGCATGCAACAAGGACAAGGAACCCCCACCTGGGAGCAGGCTCCAACTGGAGCCTATATTATCTCTAGAGAGGTGTCATTCTGGCCACTAAAAATAAGGCCTGCTAGTGAACACCCCTAAAAATGGGAGCTTCACCTGGCCCATTCACAACAAAGCAGCAGAACAAGGTGCTTGAGATGCAGATTCTGAGCCAGACTCGCCGATCTCAAATGCCTGCTCTGGCGCATCCTATAAAGGTGGCGGAATCATGTGACCTACCTCATATAGTTGTTGTTGAGGCTTCACCTACATGAGATTTTTAAAATGTTTAAAACAATGATTGGAATATAGTAGACAGCATAGAAGGGCTTGTTAAATGAAGGAATAAACGAATAAACTTCCTCAAGCTTCAAGTAGCTGTGAAGAGCTTTTGTTAATTAATAATTTATAGCAATTAAAATATAATAACATTACATACTCATTGCAGAAAGTTTAAAAATTAAATAACTGGAACTAGAAAATAAAAATAAAAGTTACCCCTAGTTTTATAAACTGGGATTAACTACTGATAATATTTGGGTGTAGGTTTTTCTACTTTTACGTGCAACATTGACTATATATCATCTGCAATGTCATTTTTCACTTCTAATTTTAGAAGCATGATCTCACAGTCTTGCATATCGTCAATAAGAAAGTTCATGATTAAACTGGTTCCCTATTATTAGGGGATTTTCTATGATTAGATAATGAGATGAGTTCCCTGTTTTCGCAATTTTATTTAATGCTGTAATAAATATTCTTTATGTAAGTCTTTGCCCACACTGGGGTGGGGGGTGGGGAATGAAATTGCAGGAACAAAGAAAAAGAACACTGAAGGTATCTGATAAATATTGCCAAAATCACCTCCAGAAATGTTATGTTGACGTCCATTGGTAGTATAACTGCTACGTGACAACCTAGTTACCCCCAGGTCAGTTCACCTTGATTGACCCCCCATACCTTGGAACCAGCTGAGCCTTCCCTTCCACAGCCTGTTTCTGTCTTACTTGTGTCTCTCTTCTTGCTGCCTCCCTCTCTCTCTCTCTCTCTCCCTCTCTCTCCCTCTCTCTCTCTCTTTTCTTCTTGCCTGGCCTGTCCGCTAAAAGACATGTATGGTGATATATGTTCTTCCCAACATCATTCATGGAATTGATTTTAACTTCAGAGTAGTAACCCCACCCCACCTTGTCTCTATAATAATAATCTCCAGGACCCTTGAAAACTTATGTGCTTTTTCTCCTGGCCATGGTGCTCTTGGGCCACCAGAAACCCACGTTTCGGTTTTGGTTTTAAGCGTGGAGAAATAATAAGAAATGTCTTTGGAAAATAGCAACATTGTTGATACGATGTTGTTACCGGAACCCACAAAGTTCGTTCCTTTTTGTTGGAGACCGAATTTATTACATCAGCAGCCTGTCTCCTGTTTCTTGCCATCTCTCAAGTACATTCCCTGATATAATTTATTCATTGAAGCACACAATTGTGTTTCTGCCTTAGGGGTTTATTTTCATCTTTTTACAATATACAAAATTAAACCCCAAAGACCAAATCATTATATGTTTCAAATAAGTCTTCTATGGATATTTGTAATGTATATTTCATGTAATATAACAAGGTCCTGTGCATTGATCGGGAGCACTGTAAAGAATGTAAACTAAATTGTAAAGTGTGGCTCGAATACATCGCAACTTGGCTGGTTTCATCAATCTAAGCTCAGAATACCCTTTAAAAAGCAGAGGGCAGGTTTCTGCTCCTTATAAGCTGCTTTGGCTCACTTTTGACCTTAACTTTTCTGATTTAATTATCATTCTTATTCTGTATCTTATTATTCAATTCTTTCCCTTTGCTAGGAAAAAAAACCCTTCCCTGACACACCCAGATACAAATGAAAGAAATTACCAGATAATAAATCAAAGTCAGAGGCGCTGAGTTTGACTTGAGCCCGGAGTTCAGAATCGACCAGGTCTGGATGTGAATTCCAACCCTGCCCCGGCCATTGGTGGACACTTGGGAGGATGACTAGACTCCTCGGTCTTTCATTTTCTCATCTTCAAAGTGGGCGTAACAACTCTTAGGGCTGTGCTGAAATTTTAAAGAAATAACCTGCTTAACTCAGTGCTTAGCAACAAATAGGAAGTCAATGGAGAAAACTGAACAAAAAATGAACAACAATGCAGAACTCTTTTGCCACGTTTTTCTAAACAAAAGAGCAGAACTGAACCAAACCAAACTAAACAAAATAAAAAAAAAAATCTTGTAAACCGGAGACCAAGACTTGGGATCCCCTGCTAACTGATCATTTGAAAAGTGGCTACAGAAAATCCTTCCCTTGATAATTAGCCTCCTGTAAAACAATTTGTAGAATGTGTTAAAAGGTTAGGATTGCAGCTCAATCACCAAGCCATCTGAAAACAAAGTTAAGGTTGAACAGATATCAGTGACAGATAGGGGATAAGAAGACATGGCCTTTAGCCACATGCATTGTCTTCAACACCCTAAACTATCCCAAAGAATAATTTTATATATATATAAATAATTGTGTGTGTGTGTGTGTATATATATATATATATAGATAGATAGAGAGAGAGAGAGAGAGAATTTTTCGTAGTACCTGGCTGGATACTTTCTGCCCATAAAGTATCCAGCCATGTACTTTGCAAAATAGAGACATTCATTGAAGAAGATACAAGATACAAGAAACATTGGACATAGGACAATGGCATCTCAGTCCCCTTCAAAGCAGGCACCTTGGGACCTCACACCGTTCTCCCAGCCTCTCTTCCACTGTTCAAAACACTCTGAAAAATCCTTGATTGAAATTGTGGTTTGAATCGTCATCAGCAACTGCAGCACGATGTCCCTTTGGCTCTGGTAGCAGAAGCCATGGAGCGAATTTCACCACAACACGTTTCCTGCCAAGATCCTGTGTCAAAATCTCAGACACAGTCGTTTTGGGAACCCCTAGATCAGTTTCTAGTTCTCGCACTGTCAGTCGCCAATCTTTGCTGATTGCAGCCCGTACACGCTCAGCATTCTCAGGTGTTCTCATTGCTGCAGGCCTGCCAGAACGTGGGTCACTTTTCAACAGATGCTCGACCATCTTTGAAGCATTTGTGCTGCACTTTCATTTGGCCTCACTCATTGCATCATCTCTGAAAGCCTTCTGAATCATCTGAGTGGTTTCCGCAGAGGAATGCTGAAGCTCAATGCAAAACTAGATGCAAATTCGTTGTTCTACTTGCTCAGTCATTTCAAGTGAGATGGCCACACAGGGCACATGCTCACTCAGTGGCATCTACCACCCACACTGACTAGTACAGTGAAGTTGCCATTGTTCACACATGCGCATTCCAGTCCACTCTCCTTGGTCATGCAAACCGTTCTTGTTATATTATCAATGGTTGGACTTTTTCCAGACAGACCTCATACAGCAGGGCAGCTGATGATGATTCCAACAAAGGATCTTCCAGAGTGTCTTGAACAGTGAAGGAGACTCCAGGAGAAC
Source organism: Macrotus californicus (assembly GCA_007922815.1). Lineage (NCBI taxonomy): Eukaryota > Metazoa > Chordata > Mammalia > Chiroptera > Phyllostomidae > Macrotus > Macrotus californicus. The sequence continues at coordinate 30,692 of VMDR010007995.1, forward strand.
TGTGTGAGGTCCCAAGGTGCCTACTTTGAAGGGAACTGAGACGTCATTGTCCTCTGCACAATGTTTTTTGTATCTTGTATCTTCTTCAATAAATGTCTGTACTTTTCATATCCCATGGCTATACCTTCTGGACAGACCTGTAAATAATCCATTAGCTGTGCAATGCCAGCTATAAGACAAGTCTTTGATCCATCTCTGCTCTGACAAGATCGATCGCCCTAGACCCTAGTATATAAAAAATTATAAAGCATCCACTTATCAGCATGGGATGAGTGTATGTTTCCTGAGATTTATAGCACTTACTAAAAAAAAAGAAAAGAAAATATGACTAACTTGAAGAAATAATGTGGCATCATGATTTTAAAAATTAACTTTATTCTTCAGGTATTGAACATGCATGCTGCAATCTCCTGACTCATAATTACATTGAACTTATAAACTATTTAAAATTAGTCACTAACTTTCACATCCTCCGAGACCTTATTTTCAAGATGACAAATGCTCTTCCCCATGAATTAGGGCTGAATGTACTCTCTTGTCTTACTTGACCATTTTTCTGTTGACAAGCCTGTAGCAAACACCCAACACCACACTGCGTCACTGTTGGGGAAGAGCAATTTCAAGAATTCATAGCTGTGATCATGGAGATAGATGTGCTTAATCATGAAGAAATTATCATCTATTTGTTTAAAATATAAAATTCAGCTCTGGCTGGGATGATTCAGTGGATTCAGCACCAGCCTCTGAACCAAAGGGTCGCCAGTTCAATTCCCAGTCAGGGCATATGTCTGGGTTGCAAGCCAGGTCCCCATTAGGGGGCGCATGAGAGGCAACCACACATTGATGCTTCTCTCCTTCTCTTTCTCCCTCCCTTCCCCTCTCTAAAAAATAAAATAAATAAAATCTAAAAAAAAAAAAAATTGGGAGTGATTTAAAAAAAAATTTCAGCCTATCCATGCAGCATTATAGTATTTTTTTAAAATTGTACCTCTTCCCCAGCAACACATATACTTGTAATTTTTGAACAATTGGATTGAAAGTTCAGAGCTAAGTAAATATTAGTAATATGGTTCACCATTTCTGTAGTATATATTTTTCCTCATCTGTTCACAGTAGCCTTTTTCTTATTTTCTCTCTGAGTCTTCATTAGCTTTAAATATCCTTATTGGTTCTTGAACCAGATAGTGCTCCCACTTGTGTTGCATGGGCCGATCTCTGCTAATGGAATCATAAGAGTGATTCGTCTTTAACCCCAAATTCAAATTACAGCAGAACACAGTGTTACTAATGGAGCATGCTGATTTTGCCTTTATTTCAGTATTAAACTGGTGATACTTCATTAATTTTTCAAGGGATCTGATTTACCTATTCAGAAGTTTATAGAATCCCTTTGCTTTCAGTTACTTAAGAAGGCCCGAGTATTTTGCATGCTCCTCTCTGCTTGATGTATTTTTTCGTGGTCCTTCATGAAATAAAACCAGAGTTGAAAACAAAATGTAGATATTGTCAAGTGTTTCGATATCCAGTGGTCTTTTATTTTAAGTTTCTCTTATAAAAATATATTCGTTGCATAGAAAGAAAGCACTGGCTTTGAAATCAGACTCTGCAGAGTTCAGAGTTCTGCCCTTTGTCCTTTGTGGCCTGGGCCAAGCTCATAAACCTTCCAAGGTTTTGTTTTTAGACTTATGTAAACATGGGGATTTGGGTAAAGATAACATATAAGTCTCTTGATATATTTGGTCATTGAATGTAAGCCATTTCTATTCATATTTGATTTATAGGGATAAGGGTATAGATTAACATCCCTGTTATCTAAAATCTCACACAATAGGATAAGGAAATTATTAAGACATCAGTCAGTGAATAGACAAAGGCTATCATGAGATTATTCTGTAGGTAGTTTTATTAGTAGACGTGGATATTTCTAGCATGCCAAAAGATAAAGCCATAGCGATGAGCCCTTGTACATTCTGAAATAGTAATAATAAACAAAACTAGTAAAGATGTAAGTTTTTATTCTCTACCAGTCCTGAACCATATTATTCATAATTTTACCTGCTTTTAATCAATGTATATTTATTTTCATAGACTGCTCTTTTCACATAGCATTTGATCCTAATCTTTATTATTGTGTTTGTTGGGTACAAGCTTTATATACAATTACGTGGTCCAATGTCCCCTAACTTTCCCCTGTCTCTGAGCACTTAGAAGCTCCCAACTTAGGTTGATTATGAATGGTGGAACAGTGGAACAGATATCACGAGCATGTACATATGTCTCTTTCCTCTGGGGAAGGAGTGGCAAGCAATGAGAGCTATTTCTGTAGGAAAAAGATATTCCAGTGCTGGCAAGTTCAAGTTAATCTATTGAAGGCATGATTGCAATTTGATTATTGAAAAAAGTGTGTTGCTATATTGCATCGAAAGATAATGTAGTTGACCACTTCCTCTTCCCGGAAAAACCTTTTTGTTTGTTTTTTCCAGGGCACTACACTCTCTTAGTTATCTTGCTACCTCTAAATAGTCATCAAACATGGGCGTGCCCACTCAAGTCCTGGACCCTCCTCTCTTCTCTCAGTGGGTCATCTCATTGAAGGTCCTCTGTAAATATCCATATTCTAAATTTTTATCCTAATCCCTGACTTTTTTTCTGAGATTCAGACATCTAGATACAACCTCTTTAGACTGTTTCTCTAATAGTCTTGCTCACCTTGGGGACCAGCACCAATATAGTCTACGTTCCCCAGGCCCACACATCTGGAAGCCGTCCTTGCTTCCTTCTTTACCCTCATCATGCCGTCTCTAGCCTCCATCCTAAATTCCAGTCTGCAAGGTGTTCTCGCATCTGTCTGCTTCACCATAAACCAGTGATGACCCACCTTACACCAGCTCACCTGTGCTTTCTTCACTTCTGCCGCTGGTCTCTGAGCTCCCTTACTGTCATTCTTCACATGGCAGTTCTTGTGTCACTGGCTTCCCACCTAAGACAAAGTTACCGTTGTAATTTGATCCAAAGTTGGAGGGTATTACCAACAGTGTTCTTGCAGGAATTCAGAGCGCCTTGTGCTACCTGGATTATAAGAGGACACATAGAGTCTACATAATATTAGGTCAGGTACCAGTCAAGGATGATTGGTGAGTTGTAGGGTTTTGTTTTCTTCGCAGTGATAAATTAATGAATCCAAAACTGGTGCTCACGTATAGCTTCAAATATGAAAATTCAGTTTCCTACAAAACAAACATGTTTCTGTGAACTCTGTGACTCTCACAGAATGAAAGATTGTGTTTTTGAGGAATTAACCCAAAACTGTCCAGTTAGCAGTTGAACACCTTAACCTCTTGCTCTTCATTGTATGTTAGTGAATATAAAGAAAAATTTTAAAAATAGACAAAAAGAGAAATACAGATTTTTAAACTTACCTTATCTCTTTGATAAGCCGTACCTGCTCTGGTCTCTAATACTGCCCATTGTTCTACTCCTACAATCACTGAATTTTAGGTATTTTCTGATGACACCTTTGGTGAATTAGATGACCAAGTAAAAGGTGAGACTGTTACTAATCAGAGTACTTAGGCCAACATTATTGTGTCTTGGTGTTACGAGGTTCCTCCTCAAATACAATTCTGACTTTGAAGTTTTATCATAGCTGAATGAAAATGTTGAGGCTTCTCCCTTGGGCGCCACTTCGCATAAGAGAACACAAACTTATTTTTATAACGAGGCTTGGGGCCTGCCATGGATAGAATGTCTCTGTGCCCCAAAAGAACTACATTGGCACCGCCCCCCCCCCACGCTGGTGTGATGGTATTTGGAGGTGGCATCTCTGGGAAGTGACTGGGTCATGAGGGTGGCTCCTGCATGAATGACATTGTCACAGAAGAGGCCCCAGGGAGACCCTTTGCCCCTTCCACCACAGGAGGGCGCTGTGAGAACAGGGGCACTCGTAAGTCAGGAAGAAGCCTCTCCGCACCCCAGGAATCTGCAATGCATTTCCCTGGTTTGTAAGCCACCCAGTCTGTGCTGTATGTGTTGTAAGATCACGAACAGACTTTCTTCCTGATTCCAGTCCAGGGGTCTTTCTGTGAGTTGACTACAGCCTCAGGCTGTACATACTGTTTTTTTTGTTTGTTTTTTTGTAAAGATTTTATTTATTTTTAGAGAGAGGGGAAGGGAGGGAGAAAGAGAGGGAAAGTTCAATGTGTGGCTGCCTCTCCCATGCCCCCTACTGGGGACCTGGCCCACAACCCAGGCATATGCCCTGACTGGCATTTGAACTGGCGACCTTTTGATTCACAGGTCAGCACTCAATCCACTGAGCCACACCAGCCAAGGCTTCATTTTGAAGAGTCCAAATTAGTGATGTGGTAGCCGTGAAGATGTAGGCCTTAGTCATGGACATGGAAGATATCAACCCCCTGAAGGCACACAAAACTTTTGGGGCCTGTTTTGTTTTGGTATTGGTTTTAGACTTTTTTCTCTACGTTATCATTCTATTCCAATTTCAAGCTTGTATTATGGGAATACCTAGTAAAGAAGTTCTTTGCAAGGAGAATTGACGGCTCTATGTATCTAGAATTTATACAAGATTGCACTAAAAACAATTGCATTTACCAGGTCCATCTGTTGTACGTCTCTCTCCTAATGTTTCCCTACTCATTCGGAGCATCAGGAGGCGGAACTACCATTATTTTTTTTTTATTTATACCAAAATACACACCTACGACTTCTTTGGTGGCGTAGTTTTATGTCTGCATATATATGAATGTCAGAATCTTCCTTCTTGACTGAAACAGGTTCCGTAGTGATGGGGATATTTATTGAAGGATCCTGCTATGTGCCATCCACCTTCATAGGGATCACAAGGGTTCCAAGCATGAACTTGGGAAGAACGTAACACCTGGAGCCATGCAGGACCTAGGGTTGGGACTGAAATAAATAATGAGCCCAAAACATGCTGACGGAGAAGGAAGGGGTGACTTCCTACACATGAGTATTGGGGAAGATCCGAGAACTCATAAAAGGCATTTGAATTTCACCTATAGGGTATGTTTACTTTTTTTGAGTATTTTGATCTCAAACGTAATCCCTTTGCATTTTCTCTTTAAAAAGGGAACCAAAGAGAAGGTCTTTACACTCTATGTTGTCAAACATTTGGAATAGTTGCATCCCAGTCTGAGGCTGAATGAACAAATACGAAAAGTGGAGAGATGAGGTGATTTTCCACTTTTTTCCAATCGCTAGAAATAAGTTGCAACGGTCATGATTTCCCTGGAAAATAGCCTCACCTTTGTACCTTCGTGCATACCTAACTTGACAAATCATTGCATATACAATAAGCTATTTGCCTCATATCATTGTAGACACCGTTGACAATTTGCATTGTTGTGTGCATCACTGTATGGACAACAACGTTTACATCACTTGACTATCATTGTACACACCACAGACAACTTTGCATATAGTTTTGCATAGTTATTTGCATATATCATTGGCATCATTGCATATCGATAATAGACAATGCGGACATTTCTTTTTTGCTCTTCTGCATTTCTTCCCCATGATCTCTTTTATGGCAGAGCCTCTTCGCGAGAAAATAATGAGGCTTCAGTAAAGGAGTCCCTGAGGCAGATGGCATGGAGATATCATTTGCATCCCTAATTATTTTGTTAATAAACAATAAACTATATTTAGTTACCAGTGAGAACATTTCCATTTTGTAAATGTGCCTCTGACCTTTTTCTTCTTAAGTGAAGGAAACAATAACAAATGGCCAAACGTTACTTTGTACAAAATGCCAGCTGGAGACTAGATTTGGAGGATATAGATGAGACTCGGTTTTGAAATTCACTTCATTTTAGCCACTTAGCTAAACACTGCTACAGAAGTGAAAGAAATTTTCTACTGTGAAGAATGAAATCTCAGTTCTTAAAACTTTCGCTTTGGATTGTGCATCCTCTCAGCCAGGTCTCCTTGGTGCATCTGGTGTAGATCAACGGCAAGATTCACCATTCCTCATGGAATAATGGAGACAGTCCTTGCTCATTTTCAGCTCCTTGGAGGAGCTGGTCCATGTGCTCCCCTCACCATCCAAGGCTAATCCTTCCCTCCCTGCTAAGCAAGTGATAAAGTTCACAGGATTGGACGCGCTCCTGCGTGGGTAATAACTGCAGACCACGGAAAACTTGTTAAAATTGAATTCTAAGTGTTCCTTTCTTACCTCCGTCCACTCTGAGTGCTAGAGTTTTGATGCAATCCAAGGACTTTTAAAGATAATGGCTAAAGATTTCATGTGTGATGATTTAATTGATGAAGGCCACCAAAGGATTTTTTAAGAATGAACACCTACTTATTCTTGAGTGAGAATCCACTTACTAGGTACTGAGCCAAGAATAATGTTTAGGCCCTGGCTGGTGTGGCTCAGTGGATCAAGTGCAGGCCTGTGGACCAAAGGGTCACCAGTTCGATTCCCAGTTGGGGCACATGCCTGGGTTGCCCAAGTGGGGGCACATGAGGGGCAACCACACATGGATGTGTCTCTCCCTCTCTTTCTCCTTCCCTTCCCCTCTCTCTAAAAAATAAATAAATAAAATACTTTAAAAGGAACAATGTTTAGAATAAACACAGTGAGAGCCTTCACAAAAGTTCCAGCCTCTTTACTGAAAATACCATTTGAATCCCTAGTATTGGTAAAAAAAAAAAGTTATTTTCGTTACAGTTCAATTTCTATTCATGATCTGTACTTTTCTTTATATGCCACACAACTGGAGTCAAGGAAATTGCAGTCTTGTTTCGGTCCTCTTAGTTCCAGAACATCATTTATTTATCAATTTGTCCATTCAAATATTCATTTATTATTTAATTAAGGCATGCAGCCATTCACTTAACGGCTTTTTATTGAGTGCCGATTATGTCAAGAGAACCATGGTTGGCGGTAGTTATTGAATGATAAATGAAAGGCAGTTCTTGACTTGAAAAAGCTGCTAACCCTGAGTTTACGTACGTAGGTGTTCAGGGTTGGTGTTGCTTTCTAGAACCTTACTGACTTCCGTAGCTGTGGCCTTCCTTCAGTCTTCCCTCGAAAGAGAGGCCAGATTCATCGGATAACCTAAGGGATGCTTTGCATGTTTGAACTCTGAAGCCCTTTTTAACCTATAAAAACTGACCTTCTCTACCCCCTCCCAGCACTATTCCTTGTGAGCTGCAGAGAGAACGGTATTTTTTTCTTCCTTTTTTTTTTAATCAGAAAGAGTAACATCTTGAGAATGATGACATTTTTGTGTACCATGCCAGTGAATGTCCACTTGGCTGGAACAGTTGGGAAACTATTTCTGATTAACCATGTTGCTTCCAAAATTCTGTACACTTTCATAGGAATGTGTGCCGGAGATGAAGAATATGTGTGGATGTTGGCTGTAGGTTTTTCATATATGGCCTTTATAATGTTGAGGAATGCTCCCTCTATTCCCATTTTGCTCAGTGTTTTTATCATAAATGGATGCTGTACCTTATCAAAGGCTTTTTCTGCATCTATTGATATGATCATGTGATTTTTGACTTTCATTTTGTTTATGTGGTGTATTACGTTTATTGATTTGCGAATA
>VMDR010007996.1:0-38208 GCA_007922815.1 Macrotus californicus
CCCCTTTTTGCATTCCAATTCCTGCCTCATTTACTGAAATTTGCTATATCTCAGAATGGATGAAGAAAGATTTGGGAGGAGCATGTTTGGGATATAGAATTCTAGACTGCTTTGGACTTCTATATGCCACATAGATCCTGGCAATAAGCTACCTATAACTTAAGGTCTTAAGGTCTTAACTTTGGATGATATTATAAGTCCTCTCTTTATTTCCTTCTTCTTCTGTGTTTGTCTTTTTTTTTATCCTAGGTAATTTAATGGTAGCTTAAGAAGGGACAGTTAACTGGATCCTATTTAACTGAATACATTTTGATTGTTTCAACTGTGGGACACCTTAGCTATTTCTTTTATGCCTTGCAACTTGGATAAAATGAAGTGTTTTTTTCTTTTTTTTCTGGTAAAGCCTTATTATTCCTGTTCAGCCTTGATCCCCGTGTTGGCTGTATGCTCCTGAGTCTCTGAGTTTCTCTTATCTGCCAGTTTAAAGTACCATGGAATTAGGAACTTAGAGTAGCAGTAGCTCCTTAGGTAGGTAAGGGTGGAGTGGTGTGGTGCTGGGCTCAGTGGAGATAAAGGAAAAAAAAAAACATAGGCAATGAGAAGAAGGTGGGGAGAACATAGTGCGTGTGGGGAGTGTTATATTGTTGATGAGACTATCTTCGTCCTATGAATCAAGGTTTTATTATTAGACCAGCTGCATTAACTTTTATAAGTCAGTGAAACATTCTTCTCGTTCCTCAGCTGTAAATTAGAGACACTAAGAGCGGCTAAGCTCACATGTGTTTTTACACAGATTAAATGATATGCATGCCTAGCACAGAGTAAGTGTCTGTTACTGTTATTGTGATCATTCATGGTTAATTTTGACCTAAAATGCAGTTGGAGCCGTAGGTGTTGTCAAAGGATGATGACACGGTTGTGGTCAGAAGATGACCTGTGGTCAGAGCCATAGGTGTGGTCAGGTCATGAGAACCCACAAAGAAGAGTAGGAACATTGACATGATCAAATTTGTGTTGAAATGTCTGTCTACTGTGCTTTCAAGAACAGTCTGAGTGCAGAAATTCGGAACAGGGCGGTGGCATGCTGGAGTGGGTACATATCAGCTTGTGAGAGCCAATTGTTAAATTCTCAGGGATTTTGTCATAGGTTGTTGGTATTATATATTAAATTATATAGTTATAATAAAAAACCAAGACAATAAAACTTAAAGGTTATAACTTCCTAATTATTTTACTATATTTTATCATCTATGCTCTTGAGGTTATTTACATCCACTGTGTCTGTTTGGTGGAAACACTATACAATTCTATGCTACCGAGCATCTCTTCCCAACACTGTCATCAGTGAGTCACTTTAGTAGCTTGGAATGAGCCAGGATAGGAGTATTTATATCATGCAAATCAGTAGATTCTACAAATCAGGGCTTATCCACCCCCTGGAGAGTTGGTTGTTAAACCTTTACTAGCACACTACCGGTCCAGAGAGATCCTTAGAAGCCTATTGAAGCAGTTCTGTAGAGAGGCAAGTGTTTGAATCTTAGCACTTGGAGTGGAGAGGAGACAGATTTGAGAGCTACTTTAGTGTTGGGGAAACTGAGTGTAGGGGGAAAGAAGATAAAGACTGAATCCTGAAAAGGAGGTATCTGGCTTGAGGAACTCCCCCTTGTTGTCTTTGACCTTCCCTATGGAAAGGCCTATGTGGTAAGGAACTGAAGGTGGCATCTGGCTGACAGCCAGTGAGAAACTGAAGCCCTCAGTCCAACAGCCCAGAAGGCACTAAACCTTGACAACAACCATATGAGCTTGCAAGCAGATCCTTTCCCAGAAAAGCCTTCAGATAGGATTCCAGCTCTGGCTGACACCTTGATTACAATTTCCTGAGAGACACTAAAGTAGAGGACCCAGCTAAGCTGTGTCCGAATTTCTTACCCACCAAAACTGCGAGATAATAAATGTGTAGTATATTGAGCTGCTAAGTTGTGACATAGTGTTTTGTAGCAGTAGGTAACAAATTCAAGGCCTTTCACTACTTAGTTCTGGGGAGCACCTTTCTGGCTTGGAGGTGAGCTTGGCCTTCCAGTCCACTGAGCAAAGTTCCACAATGAAAACTATAATGGGGACTTGTCCTTTGGGTGACAGGTGAGTAGCTCAGAGCTTGTCATCCTGCACTCTGTTTTCCTGTGTGCACTGCGTGAAGCCTTCAGGCTTCTGGAAAGTGGTCAGCATGCCCTGGGATCAGAGTGGTAGCTGATGTGAATCCTGCTGTAGCAGGTGTAGCAGCTTTGGCAGTGAAGAGCTATTCTGTGGTGAAGGAGCCACGATCCTCCCCCTGTGCTGGGCCTCTGGGGTGGGCCAGAATTCATGCCAAAAGATCTGCTTATTTTCCAGAGGTGGGGGAAGGACTCTCAAGGGAGACATGGGTCCTTTTTGATATTAATTGTTTGACATGAGAAAGACCACATGATACTAGATACTCTGTTTTTACTGTTGTTTTTCAGCGGAGAGAATTTGAAATTTTTCCATGGAGATTTTGTTTATTCAATTTATGCAGCATAGAGGAAAACTCAGGGTACACATTTTGAGATTATGTTAGTTATAAAAGGAGCTCTGAATGCAGTTTGGAAACTAACTGGCAAAAGTGTGGGTCAGCATCTTTCTCCTGGTCCCTCGAGCTAAAGAGAACTTGTGTTTGATGCTCTGCCCCAGACATGGTGTTTAAGAAGGGCTATGAGTCTGCTAAAGTGACTTATTTTCGCAGACACCCATTTTAAGAAGTCTAATTGCCTATGGGGAATTTAAATAACAAAATAGTGTAATTTATTTTTAAGCCAATTACCAGCATTTAAAAGACTGTCTCTGTAGGATGTCAAGATGAACCCTCTATTTAAACTGACCTTTTAATAACACACTTATTGAATTTTTCTTTTGCTTAAAACAGGCTAATTTTACATAAGCATTTTTGGGGGTAAGATTCATTTATTTATTCAACAAATATGTATGGCATGACTACTTGGTGCCAGACACTGTCCTAGGTACTGTCTTCATTCTAGTGAGGGAGAAAAACAACCAAGATACAATATATTAAAAAAAAGATACAATATATTTTATAAGGTGATAACATAATAAAATGTTATCAATAAAATATAAGTAATACACAGCATGATATTAATTTTACTGAGTAAATACATTTATGACATATAGTAAAATTAATATATTGATAATTTTAATGTATTTTTAAAGAATAAATATAACTATAGTAATTATATAGCATAATGTTAGGTAGTGATATCATTAAATTTATAAGTGCACAAAATCTAAAAGTTTATTCTTTTATGGAATCATGCTGAAATGGAAAAAATATAATTTACTCTTCAGAAAAATAAAGACTATTAAATAAAGGCTCTTTTTCAAAGTGGTAAAGGGATAAAGAAACTTCTACAGGTAACTATGGGAATACATTTGGTGGCCATGGTATGTTACATAGGAATGCTTTTGCCTGCATGTGAGAGAAGACCCAGTAATAGTGGCTCATATAACAAAGGGCCAAGGAGGCAGGCAGCTGCTAGAGTTGGCTTGACAATGTCAAGGCAAGCTTTCCAGTGTACTTGTTGCCTTGTCATAAAACGGCTGCTCCAGAATCAGGTGTTATACTCACCTTCAAAGCAGAAAGATGGAGGGGAGGGAGGGTTGGGGCAAGGACAGCTGTATTTGCCTTTCTTATCAGGAAACAAATAGCTTTCCCAGGACTATCTTCACTTCAGTAGACTTCTGCTATACCTTATTGAACAGAACTGTGCCGTATGGTGCTTCCCACTTGTAGAGGAGCCTGGGAAGGTGCATACTTCATCATTCCCTGTTCTGTAGTGAAAAGGACTGAAGGACAAAAGGAGCCAGAAATTGGGTATGGATATTGCATTAGACAAGGAGCAGGGGTTGCCACAGGGGTCTCTGACTTAGGGCTGTAAAATGAATTGGCTTGTTCTTAAAGCTTTTCCTGCATTCCATACTTACCTGCCACCATGGTTTCCTCTGATTTGGAGAAAAGTGAAAGCAGTTTGATAGTAACAAATTTTGGATAAACTATAAATATATTTGGTGAAGGAGTTTTAGAGAAATGGATGCATCATAGTAATGGCCTAAAATGAGAGCTTTCAGTTTAAGGTGATAAACAATAATGGCCTGGCTCCATGCTAGGGGCGGGAAAGTCCATGGGTTCATGTGTAAGAAACAAAACAAATTGCTGCTCCTTGGCAGGAAGAGTGGTGGGAGGGATAATCTACTTGCCAGGATAGTCCAAATATAATACAACAGAGGTAGTTAAAACAAAACAATAGGTTGTGGAATATATAGAAAGATATGATCTGGACTAGAGAACCCAGTATTGGGGGAAGCAGGTGGACAGAGTTCTGATGCTGGCTTGAAGATGAGGCTATGTAGATACTGAGGCCTGGTGGAAATAAAGAAGGAGAAGGGCAGGCCCTGCCACCCTTTTGGAGGACTTGGGTAGAACATTGGCATGGTGCCAGGACAGGAAGTAAATATGGAAAGACAAAAAAGCAGAAGGCACCAGAGGTTGTATGATTGACTATCAATCTGCCTTTAGAAACAAGTAAGGGGGACAAATCCCATTATTGATCTTGGTACAGTTGGATTTAGACTGGTTCAATACATGCTCATTGAGCTAGTTTGAAATAAATGTGGGTTAGTGGAAAGGTCTGGCACATGGAGATGATTCACATGTACATAGGGCAATCTTTGTTATACAGTGATGATCTTTACTGATTGGTTGAGAAAACATTTGTCATGTTTTTTTCTCTTTCTCATGTTTTTATTTTATAAAATATATTTTATTGATTATGCTATGACAGTTGTCCCAATTTTTCACCCTTTGACCCCCTCCACCTGATACCTCCCATTCCCTCCAGCAATCCCCCTTGCTTAAATTCATGTCCATGGATCATGCATATGTAAGTTCTTTGGCTACTCCAGTTCCTATACTATTCTTAACATCCCCCTGTCCATTTAGTACCTACCAATTTGTACTTCTTACACCCTGCACCTTTTCCCTCTGTCTCTCCCTTCCCCCTCCCAACTGATAACCCTTCAAATGATCTCCAAATCTATGATTCTGTTTCTGTTCTGCATATTTGCTTAGTTTATTATTTGGATTCAATTGTTGGTAGTGGTGAATTTGTTGCCATTTTAATGTTCATAGTTTGGTCTTCTTCTTTTTCTCAATTAAGTCCCTTTGATATTTTATATAATAATAGTTTGGTGATGATGAACTCCTTTAGCTTTGCCTTGTCTGGAAAGCACTTTATCTGCCCTTCCATTCTAAATGATAGCCTTGTTGGATAGAGTAATCTAGGTTGTAGGTCCTTGCTTTTCATCACTTTGACTTCTTCTTGCCAGTCCCTTCTTGCCTGCAGTTTCTTTTGAAAAATCAGCTGACAGTTTTATGGGAACTCCATTGTAAGTAACTATCTGTTTTTCTCTTGCTGCTTTTAAGATTCTCTCTTTATCTTTAACCTAAGCATTTTAATTATGATGTGTCTTGGTGGGTTCCTCTTTGGGTCCATCTTTTTTTGGACTCTCTGTGCTTCCTGGACTTGTGTATCTATTTCCTTCACCAAATTAAGGAAGTTTTCTTTCATTATTTTTTCAAATAAGTTCAATTTCTTGCTCTTTCTTTTTTCTTTCTAGCACTCCTATAATTTGAATGTTGGTACATTTGAGGATGTCTCAGAAGCCCCTTAGCCTATCCTCTTTTCTTTAAATTCTTTTTTCTTCTTGCTGTTCTAATTGAATGTTTTTTGCTTTCTTATGTTCCAAATCATTGATTTGATTCTTGGCTTCATCCATTCCACTGTTAGTCCCTTGTAAATTTTTCTTTATTTCAGTTAGTGTAACCTTCATTTTTGCCTGGGTCTTTTTTATGCTGTTGAAGTACCTAATGAGTTCCTTGAGCATCCTAATAACCAGTGTTTTGAATTCTACATCTGATAGATGGGTTATCTCCATTTTGTTTCATTCTTTTTCTGGAGTTTTGCTCTGTTCTTTCATTTGGACCATATTTCTTTGTTTCCTCATTTTGGCAGCCTCCCTGTGTTTGTTCTGTGTATTAGGTAGAGCTGCTTTGACTCTCTGTCTTAGTAGCATGGCCTATTGTAGAAAAGCACATCAGTTAGTTGGATTGGCCAGAGCCTTAGGTAATCTCCAGGTGGAGGCAACCCGAGTTGCTGCTCTGTGGCTCTGTGTGTGGGGACTCAGAGAGGAAACAATGCCACTGCCTGGCCTCTGGAGTTTTGTCCAGGAGGAAGCTGTCTCCTGATACTCATCCTGATGCCAGTCACTTCAATTTCTCCCCGTATGCTACTGGTGCCCTTCCAGCTGTTGCCCTGGTGCTGAAGCCCAGAGGAAACGATTCTCTGTATGTCCCAAGTTCATTGCAGGCCCTTTAAGAGGAGACTCTTGAGAATCCTGCAGTTTCTTCCACTGCCTCAACCCCTATTGGTTTTTACAACCAGAAGTTATGGGGATTTATCTTCTTGGTGCTGGAACTCTGGGCTGGGTGGTCTGGTGTGGGGCAGGGATCCCTCACTCCTGAGGTATCCCTCCTGATTTTTATCTGCCACATGTGGGTGTGGGACCACCCATTCTGCGTCTCCACATCTCAACATTTCTCTGCACCTCTCCATGTGTCTGCTCCTCCCACCTGTCTGGATGAATGTGGCTTCTTTAATTCCTTGGTTGTTGGACTTCCATGCAGCTCAATTTTCTGATGTTTCTGGGTGACACTTCTTTTGTAGTCTAGTTGTAATTTTTGCTATGGTTGCGTGAGCAGGTGAGCCGTGTTTACCTATGCTTCCATTTTGACCAGAAGTCTGTCATGTTGAAGGAACCCCATCAATACTCTAGACAATGGTTTATAGGCTGACATAGGAATGGTGAACATCAGTCTTTGACTGGTGTACACAGATACCTTGGATGGAAAGCAGGCTCTTCCTTTCAAGGGATTACAGGTGCTAGGCTCAGCTTATGAGAGTTAAATATTATCACCACCGTTAAGAAAATTAATCTCCTAGATGCAGAAATAGAATTTTAGTGCTGTTTTGTGGGGTTAATTGAAAGAATAACTGTTTTGAAGTTTTATAACAACCTTGGCTTGACTGTTGAATATGACAGGAACCGAATGGCTTGCCTCGTAGTTTAAGAAACAGTCACCACCCATAAGAAAAAGTGATTTACTCTTTGCGTCACTTGAAGAATGAAAGAGATATTTAATTTATACTTTATAGTTTTACTTATTAAGATCTTGAAAATTTCTAAATCTCTAAGTTTCTAAATTGCTCTTCATCAAGACTTTCTTCAGCATTCAGGACACTCTGTTTTTCTGTCTTCTTCATTTCCTGATATCTTCAGTGTATTTTAGGCATTAAACTGAGGATTTGTGTCTTATTTTGTTTTCCTACCCCATGGACTATTTTTGGGGTTTTCCGCAACATAGGGAAGGCCAGGAACTGACCTAGAAAGTAAGTTTACAATCCTCAGTGCCCTGAAAAGTTAGGATCTTTGGACCTATTTCAGGAGATAAGCCATGAGGAAGGTAACACACTCAGAAATACTGCCTTGAGACAGTGCTTTTTGGTAATTTTATATGTCAGAAATTTGTACAAGGGCCTTAAAAGTGGATTTTCTGGCTTTGTCTGAATCATTTGGCAAAGCAATACATTTTGCTGGTGGAATAGGGAAGGGGAGCCAAATTTGGTAACTTACCAAAGTCAAGGCAAAAGAAAAGGCACTTTGCTTTATTTTATTTACTTAGTTTGAACATGAAAAGTCTAATATAAAGAATTATTCATTTTTGTAGGGGATTGGAACAATGAGAGATTAGCTAATAAGATGTAAAAGGAACCTAGAGAAGACGGGCACGGCAGATACAAGGAGCAGCTATCATCCTTGTTCTAAGACTGAGATATAGTACCTGAGAAAGAGCCCCCCCAACACCTTACCTTTCTGCCCCAGGGCTGAGTTCAACATCCTGGGAGCTCAGTGGATGGCAGAGAGCTTGCTGAGATGCTGTGCCATGGGAATGTGTTGGAAGTCTACCTTTGGAATGCAGGGAAAAGGATCATAGAAAGGTGCAGCACCTCAGAGTGGGTGCTGGGGAACTTGTAGGCCTGAGCACCAGAGAAGCCATGTGTGCTGCCCCTCATTTTATCTTTCCACCACAAAAGTACCCTAGGTATAAACTCAGTGGTGTGTAAATCTCAATTTTTCCCGTGTTAAATAATCAAGCAGCTACTTTCTGCCAGGTAACTGTGGAGAAATAGCCAAAGGCCACTGCAAACTGTCTTCATAAGTTCACAACTGTAGGAGTTTCCCTTCAGCATGAGGTTTTGTACTCTGTTAAAATGCAAATACCCTATAGAAGAAATGACATTTTAAAGCTGTTATCAATCATTTATATCTTAGTGTACATGAAGGTACTGTGTCCTATCCAGATACAGGGTTTGATGTGATGGCTGGAGATGGGAGGGAGATGAGATAATGCCGGGCAGCTAAGGACTTTGGAAACGGATGCTCCCAGCCCGACAGGCAGTGGAGAACAGGACCCAGGGGTGCCAGCCATGACCCAGCCTACTTCACAGTTTCTGGGAGTCCTGTCTTGCCTGAGTTCCATCAAAACATCAAATGCAAAATTCACTTTCTTTGTAGAACATTTCCCTTCTGTTTCTTCTCTTTTCTTACTTGCTTCGGGGAGGTTTATGGTTTGAAAAATTAAAGTGCGGATCTATTTTCATTACCAAAGGATTTGCAAAACTGAGCTGGGCCTGTCTGAGCTCACATTTGCATTTGCCATCCCTTAAGCTGATTTTCAATGCTGAGCAGCTATTTTAAATATTTTCAAGAGCCTCCTTTTTAACTCTTTTCCTTACTTGTGTTATCTATTTCTGCAGCTAAAAAAAATTCCATTGCTGATTCCTGTTGGAAAGTCCCTTTGCCACAAGCCAAGTACAATCATGGGTAAGAGTATTTGCTTGGGGAATGACCAACAGTCAGAACAAATATCCAAGGGGTGGCTCACCCTCAAAAGCAGGGCAGTGGGGGGCAGTGGGAGCAGGTCTGGAGCCTCAGAGGATTTAGATGACTTCAAAGTTTCTTTTTGGCTAGAGCATTGGCCCAGAGTTGGAACTCAAACAATATTTGTTGAATACATGAACGGACTAAAAGAAAAAGAAATCCTGGGCAACTGAGGCAACAATCCATTGTTCAATAATTCTAGGTGAATGGCTTATTGGCTACCTATTTCCTACAGGATAGATTATGCAGTCCTTCACGTGACATGATCCTTCATAATGTGGCACTTGCTTGCCTATTCAGCTGTATCCCCCTCCCTCCTATTCTTCACATTTTGTGCTTTGACCTGGAACGTTGCTGAGGCTTCTTTGTGAGGCCTTCCCTGACTCTTCTGGGGCATGGCTCTTCAGGAATCCCACTCTATCTTATACATCCCTCATTAAAATAATGGCCATCTTGTTTTTACATACTATACTATATTTATTTTGCTCTTGTCTATCTTTTTATTAGACTAAAAATTTGTTGCTACCAGGTATCATGTCTTAATATTTGATCCCTTCATTAAATGTTTGTTGAGTGAATAAGCAAACTAGTAACTATGTATTGGAAGCAGATTAGCAGAGGTGTATCTAAGTAGCCAGAAGTACTCATGGCTTTTGAGTTGGCTCCTGTGGCAGTTAGGGGTGAACCCTGGTGCTGGGCACTAAACAGCCGCTCAAGGAGAATGACATACCAGAACGTCAGCCCAGTGCTGATTTCAGGACCAATTGTTAGCCTCAATCTAAGTGTTTGCAAGAAAATGATGGTTGTGGTTTACTTTTTGTATTTTACTTGTGCACTATTTTACTTGTGTGAGTTTATTTCTATTTTAAACTTCTTTTTTTCCTTTCTGGGTAGTAGCTTTTATATGAACTTGTACTTGAAAATCCAACCCTGAGAGAAAGTGGAGAGTCTCTGGCAGAGAGTGTGAAGTCTCTAAACCTGATTCCCCCTCAATTCTGTCGGTGGTAGACCCTCAGACTCCAAGGAGCACAAGTTGAATACCACTGATTTGGATTAAGGAATAAAGTGAACACATGAGAATAAATCTTTTTCTGATATATTAAGTAGAAACCCTTTGGCAACCAGGTTGTATATTTACCAAGCCTTTCATATGACTCGAAACTCTGTAATTCTAAGTCAGTTTTTACAGCTTAAAAATTGGTATTGAAATAGTTACTTAGGTTTAATTTTAGACAACTCAGGTCAATCAATATGTATGACTTTTAAGTTTAATCCTTCCTGTGGGGATCATGGAAGCTCCTTCCGGCTCCAGTGCTCTTTGATTTTCTGATTGTGAAGGGCGAGGCGGGGAAGAAATAAACAAGGCGACTAGGTTTCAAGGGCTAGCTTTCTTGGCATGAATGAGTAATTGGGATGCCAGCATAATCAAAGTAATTCCATCCATCATGTACAGAAAGGGAAATGGAATTCAGGTTATTAAGGGGTGCATGAAAGTACTCTTTGAATGTATGTACATATTTCTTCCTAGGGGCCAGATAACATTTCCCATCTTTATTTCTTTGCGGAGTTATGGAAAAAGACAACTGAAAATAGAAACTGTGGTCTCAGAGCAAAATTAGAATAATTCATTCAAGAAAAGAAAAGGGTTTTAGGTTTCCCTTTTAGAAGAAGCAGCTTGAAAACCAGAACACACGTTTTTAGTCCCTGAAGGGCCCCCGGCCATGAATCAGCAAGTCTTTCCTGGCTCCTGCCCAGGTCAGGGCCAGCCTGAAGAGGCCGGCAAAGACCTCGGTCCTTAGCTCCTCAGACTGCCCTTCTGGCAGCAATTACGCAACTGCTTTTGGGCTTCCTACTTGTGTAGGTGTGTGACCTTTTGGAGTTTGGGGGAAACAGACAAGGGGAGAATTGAGGAAAAGAGAACCTGTCACCCAGGTAAGAGGGATGGAGAAAGAGTCAAGGAAGGCCAGCTGCATAAAGCAGAAGAGAATTACATGGTTAACTAGAAAGACAAGGAGAGGAGTTCCGAAAAGGAACCAGGAGAGAAAGGCTACGTATCTAGACTCAGTGTCCAAAAGCTGAATTTCGCCAGTGGGATAGACTAAAAAAAAATCCAGGTTGACTTTCATTATCAGAGCCCGGGTATATCCAGAGCTTTGTTTACCTCATTCTTTTTAAAAATCCTAAGAAGAAGAATACTTTCCATTGACACAAACACTCCAAAATTGTAAGAAATTTACCTCTTTGTTCACAGCCGTGTCCCTCGCACTTTAAGCGGTAGTAGTTATGTAATAAAAGTGTTTAGAGTAAATGAATGAATAAAATGACCTTTATTTCTTTATTTTCCACTCTTTTCATTTTTATTTCTTTTTAAAAAATATATTGGAATAAGCAGAGAAAATACACCCCTGGGAGCTATGATGCATTCTGCAGTTGTTAGGGATGCGTGGATAGAGAGTATGGCTGCATTTCCCTAGCATCGAATAGGTCCAGATTGCTGAGCTTTTGAGTGTTCTGCCTCATTCATCATTATTGGTAGGTACCACTCTCTATTACTAGCTTGTCTTAAGTACAACAGCCTCCCCACTTTCCTCTTACTATTTCAAATTTGCTCCTCCCCGAAATCTAGGAAGAACTGAAGATTGTCTAGAAAATAAGAACACCAAATTTATTACATTGTCAACCTCCTTTTTTATACTTTTCTAAGTCATGGCCATGGGCAAAAGTACTCCCTTTTTATTAATAAAAAATAAAAGGAGAGGGAAAGGAAGCCATAAATGTCATTTTACTGACATGCAATTCCATGCATGGTGTCAATTCTTTCCCTTGCATATCCACTTGACACTAGTTCTGGTAGCATCCTTCAAAGCCCAAGTGTATAAATTCCATGAAGTCTTTCCCAACTATTCTGACTTTAATTTTCCTTCTCTGAACAGCTATGATATTAATTTATTACTTAATCATGAATTATGGCATACAATTCCCTAGTTGATGTTTGTGGATTTTTTCCCAGCTATATTTTAATTTCCTTGAGGACAGAAGCCTTGCTCTTATAGTATTAGGATACCCATCTCCTGCAGCTCTTAACACAGTGGTCTGTGTATAGAGGGTATATGTTGGTTCATCAATTTGTTCCTCACACCAAACGCCCAGGAAGATCTTCCACTGAGCAAGGACAGACTAGATTCTCTAGCCTACCCAAAACCAGTATGTATTCCTCAGTCACAATAGCTTCCTAATTCTATAGGTCTTTCAATTTGTTCCTGAAAAGAAAGGAGAGTAAGGGAGATTTTTCTTCTTGAGAAAGGCAAAACCATGTGTGGACTCACCTGATTCCAGCTTGGACGTTAGCATTTGGTCCTGGGTCAAGTAACTTTTGCCTCACTTAACTTGTTCTTGGAGTTATCTAAACAACAGTTACTTAGCATTAAGAAAAAAAACAACAACTCTGAGATCCAAGAAGACCTTGGATTATTGTTATTTAACCATTGTTATTAATACTCATAGCTATATATTTTGCACCTGTCCCCTGTGGGTTGAAATAAACCCTAGACATCTTAATTACATATAATGTCACTCTTTATAACATATTACATTCCACAGGGACCCTAAACCCTACTTAATGATACTATTTCTGGCTTCAACATCTTTCTTCTTTCATCCTCACATTATATCTGGGTTTGCAAAAGCAAAAAAAAACCTTCAATAGCATGAGGGGATGGGAATAGAGACTTGGCATTATTTCTAAAGACTGACAAGCTTTATTTGATATACTGTTTTTACAACAAAAGTTTCAGGTTCCCTGTGACTTGATTATTAACACCTTGAGGGTTCATGCGAGATGCCATAAAGATGATGTAGACAAAATATAATTGTGTTTGAAAGGTTTTTTAGCCTAGTTCCTCAATTTTTTAATCTGTAGACCTCAAAATTATGAAAAAATACCATGAATTAAATTTCTCTTGTTAATGATTTTTCTCTTCATTTACAAGATTAAATTTTAATATAAAAAATTTGTAGTTTTCTTTTCATTGAATTAGGACTATATTATTTATGGGGAAATTATTTTTTACTTTGTTTGATGTAAGATACAGGGGAAATGATGGAATTTTAGATTTATAAGTGGTTCTGGTTGGCTGTTAGCATCACCTGGGGAGGTTTTTAAAAATATGGATACTATTCCTCTTCTTCTTCTTCTTCCAACAAAAGTAGTCACTCCACTCTAGATAAAACATACCCGATTTGGACAATTGAAGAAGTGTGAATTGTTCAGTTTTCCCAAGAACCTTGATATTTTAATAAATGTTCTCTCCCAGGGCTCTCCAAAGGACACCTTGCAAGGAATGAATCTCTCTAAATAGCTGAGCTTCCTGGATAAATGAGGGTTACTCAAAGCTGACACCATCTTATTATGGCTTTGCACCTGGCACACTGCCTGGCACAGAGCTGCCACTCAAGGGGCAACTCTTTAAAAGTGCTTTTTAAAGAATAAACGGATCAAGCCACAGTCTCCTCGTGTTGTTACTGTATGTTATGGATGTCTTTGCTTTTTCAGACTATACCAAATAGTGTAACTTCTTTTCATGATGGCGTAGGCCATCACGCTGAGCCCTAGTGTGCTCAGGGGGTCTCTTGTTGTGTGGAGGATGCTTTTATTCTTCCCTAAATGATCCTAAACTGCTGTGATTTTTATTTCTTTTGTTTGCTTTCTGTAGTTATTTTCCCATGTCCATCCTTGCTGTTAAGCCATCAGCTGTCACTTGTTACTGTTATTGATGTGCTTCTTCTAGTTTTCGTCTTTTAATTCCCCGCTCTTATTGGGCCATTCATTTGGAAACCATATCATCAAGCCTGCTAGAATCTCTGAAGAAGAAAACTAGGCCCTGAGTAAGGACTTCATGAAATCTTTCCGGTAAAGTTCATTAATGAGGGCAGTCTCTGTGGTGTGGAGATTTTTGGCTGCTCAGAGGTCTCTTTTGTTTGTTTCTTGATTCTCAGCTGTTTTCCAATAAAGTAAGTACCAAGTAAAAAAAAAGTGACACTGTGTCTTTAAAGAGAAGAGGAGCTTCCTTTTTCTGTATTCCAATTTCTTGTACTTCTTGGCAATTAGAGTTGGTCAGCAAATATTTTTCTCTCCATGCTTCTCTATTCAGAGAGGAATCAGCTTGAAGTAATGAGGAATCTGGCAAAGCAGATCAGGGCTAGTTTGGGGTCCCAAGGTGGAGGTCCAGTAACCCCAGGACGAAGGAAGCAAAATGGATTGGCCCCTATATATTCAAGCCTTTATGAAACAGAGTGGGAAGGAAGGTGAGAATTTTTAACCTTGTGAGGAAAGCAAGACAAGTATTTTACTCTCATGTATTACTCTCATTTTACAGGGAGGAAAGTTAAACATTGGCTACAAACTGTGACTCAACTTGAAACTTCTGCTAACATTAAATTTCACTCATCTTAAATTGCCTGATCTCATGTGTGTTCTCAGCCCTCCTTTTGGGTGCTGGCATTTGAGACTGGTGAGCATGTCTGCTGGAAACTTCTCCTTTCCTGGGTTTTACAGAAAAACCTGCCTCTCCTGAGTCTCCTCCTACCTCTAGGCCTCTTGTCAGTCTCAAGGCAAAAACTTCCTCATCCTTTCACCTGAACATGGATCCTGGAGCCGCATCTGCAGCCTTCTTCCATCCTTTCTCCTCTATTTTCCCTCGTGATCGCATCCTAACCTTGGGCCTGCCTGTTTTCATTTGTTATTAAAAATGACGATGACAACAACAACAACATGAAAACCCACTGGAGCAGTAACATAAGCGACTGGGGTTCCCATGAGACCTTTCCAAGGTATAAATATGATCAAATAATTATCCAGTTCAATTCTTCAAAGATTTGCAAACAAATAAAATAAATAAATAAAAAGACAGAAAGGAAAAAACTAAAACCCAGGATAAAATAAATTCTTTCATGTAGTACGTGAGACTCCTTATTATCAAACTCTTTCTACTTTCGGTCTCAGCTCCTGCTTCTCCCCTCCCAACACCAGATACTGTGCTTGAGCAAGCAAGCATGTCTTTTCCTGTACACAGTACTTTTTGAATTCCTCTAAACCTTTGAATTGGTCATCCCTCTCCTTTCTTGCCATTCCATCCTGTAACATGCACAATGATGGTCAGACTAATAAAGTGCCACTCATCTTTGAAATCTTATCTTCTCACCGATGTTTTACAGGCTCCACTGCTTTTTTCCTGCGCTCCAGCTGTGCTTCCTACACATCTCCACTGGTGTGTCCTTTCTGGAGCTGAAGGAACATGTCTGTGATTTGGTGGGAGAAACTCCCAGGAAATACGGTAGCATTGAGGCTAAGAAACCTCCTGGGGGAAAAAAAGTCACACTGACCTCTCTTAATATTCAGGCAGGTCTGATGAGGTCTGTATACCCGGCAGGGTGGCCTGGCTCAAGGTTTTTCCAAGGATGTCAAGGAGTCTTGAAGGAGACTTGGATTTGTCTCCTGGCCAAACTCACACTGGCCTCAAACTGATGGGTCCAAATCCTATGGGAGTGTCAGGAAAGGCTACAAATGCTGCTTCACTGCATTCTGTATAATTTCATTAGGACCTGCAACATGGTAAAACACAAATAGGGTTGTATCCTCCTACTCTGCGACAGACTATGGAGTGGACGAAGGAAGATTCTGGATGAGGGAAAAGGAATGAGGGTAATAGAGGTATGGGGGAGCCTTGTGCCCTACCATGGCCTCAGAAGCAGCTCTGGCAATACCACAGGAGAGACTCTGGTTCCCAAAACAGGAGTGGGTATCAGCATTGTGCCTGACCGGAGGGGGATTGCCTGGAGCCTCCATGAACTAATTAAGAGGGTCCTAGTCTGCACAGCCTCTGTGATGATGCACACAGATGGTCAAAGGGAAATTTTAGTTACATACTAATTCTCATTTTGAATGGTAATTGTTATCAGGCTTGCCTCTTTACTAGATAGTATGCTTTTAGAAGACAGACACTGAATTCCCACTGCTTGGCATACCTAAAATTTAATAAATACTGGAATGGATGAATGAATGAATGAATGACTCTTTCACCATATGGAACTGAGTTCTTTTCATTTTTAGGAGCAGTGTAGTATGTGTTGAACTTTAAAAACAGATTGGACATGGGTATTTGGTCTTAGGTAAAAAGCCTTTGGGAGGTCTACTGGGTTGTTTATTACAAAATTGTCATCCAAAAGTATGTATTCATGAGTTCCTGATAAGAAATAATAATTTATGTCTGGTTCACAGATGCTTAACATCACTTGTCTGGCAGCTTAGCCAATGAAGACTTCCTTTTCCCTTATTTCCTACAGAGTGCATATTAGGCCACTGGAGGTTAGAAGAGTGGGCAACGTGGAGAGTAGTTTCAAAGTGATTCTAGTTGATTTGAAAACTACTGGCACAGATAATCTCCAGGGCCCCCTTTCTGCTTCATATGTCCCTAGCAGCTGCATCAGACTGATCCTATTTGACCATGAAAACTTGGAAACTCCAGCCTCTTCTATTCCTACCCAGAAGGGATAAAACAAATAGGAAAAAGATTCTTCTTTTTGGACTCAAAGTTTGACAAGGTTAGAGATGTGAGCAGGAGCTCAGGACTGGGTGTACAGAGACATTGTTCAGCAAAATTGTACATGATTAGATGTCTGGTTCCAGTGTAATTCCATTTGTCTCATTTTTTTTTTGTAGAAACAATTAGAAAATTCAAATGCTGTATTCATAAATTGCATTTGGGACTTAATGGTGGTATTTGCTCCCCAACTGGAATGCCTCTGTGAGTTGCCCTCTAATTCCCATTTATTTTTCCTTTAAGCTTGAGCCTAATTCACATGTGGATCAGGATAAAAGCATTTTGTGCAATCTCTTAACTGTTAAGTTTGCCATCCATAGAGATCTTGGGGTCCTGACAGAATGTCACTCTTTTGACTGCCAGTGTTGGAGAAGGAGTTCTCAGGAACTGGGACAAAATGGCTAATGTTTAAATGTAGCTGTTCCTTAAAAAACATGTGTTTCAATGATAGTCATCTTGCTGTCGACTTAGCTATTTATTTATTTTGAATGAAATCTTCCAGTGGTTGTCTTGAAACAAATAATTGTGTTTCTTATGTGCATTTGTATTAAAGCAGCATTATTTTCAAAATTATGTGGATTAGATACAAAGACACAGGAAAATTTGCTTTCAAAACACAAGATGCAGTTGGAGATTTGAATGCAGAATCATGTGCCCCTTGTCCTCTCGTACCGTTGATAAATATTCTTTTGTTAGCTACGTTATTTGAAACTCTCTGTACTTAAGAGAGCTTTTTTTTATTTTATTTATTTTCACAACATTTCTTTGTCAGAAGAATTGAGTCGTGGTGGATACTTATAAGATACTTGAATTCATTTCAGGAATAGGTTTTTACAGTTGCGTTGACCTAGAATTGGTCCATGTGAACTTGGGTTGGCTGAACGCTTTTGATCCAAACAGGGAAACTTGCCAGTATTTGGGTCCAGCCAGGGTAAACATCACTGGAATGACTGAGAGAAAGTAGCAGGTGATGCCTACACGATTAAGACTAACATTTAGTTGTCAATTATATGTCTATGAAGGAAGATGCCAGTGAGTAAGTATTTGTTGAGAATTCGCAGTGTGTCAGGTACTGAGGATACACACACACTCTCCTTGTTCAGGAATCCCAAATATGCTGAAATTTGCATTCATTTTCACAGCAGTGAAAAGAATATGACCCTTGGAAGTGAACAAACAGGGATTTAGCTATTTATTATGAGTTATTTTTAAGTCATTTAATCAACACGAGACTCTCCTCATTTGAATTATATAATGAGGACAATCAATACCTTCCTGGTTGTTGTAAGGATTAGAGAGAACGTGTATAAAGTACCTTGTATAGGGTCTGACCTGTACAGAAACTGAACTGATTATAATGTAGAAATATGTTTAAAGTGGGGTTGCACCACTTTAAATGGGTTGAGAACATGGGTCTACATCGTTTGTGATAGCTGATACTGTCAGAGCTATTGTTCCAATCAGATACCTTAATGAAAACTTTCAGTCGGTATTCTTACAAAAACAGCCACACCCCAGCAATGCAGCCAAGCCCTCCTTAAACGATCCTCCATGACATGAAAGACCATGAAAGACGAGCAGCTGTGGCTCCTTGAGGTGCCAAATGCAATTTATGTTTTCTTTGGGAAGCTGTGCTCTGTATAACCAGAAAACTGTGTATACCAGCCTTGCTGAGGAGGAAACCATGTGGCTGTTCTTGGGAGGGTGGGCTGGCTGAATCTCACCAAAGGCACGTCCTGCTTGGGAAGGAGCGGAGGATGTTTCCCCAGTCCTTTTTGTCAACACAGTGGGAGTTATCTGAATTTCATTTGGGCATTAACTGCTGTGTGAGTTGGGTTTCTCTCTGTTAGAGGAGCTGCTGTTATTGGATTAAAACCACTGTTGTTGGGAAGCACTTAAGACTCCGTGGGGGATTTCCCTATCAAAGAACAGGGGCAGAGTTTTGTTTTTTCTCATTGCTAGTAACCCCACTCTGCAGCGATTCCCCTTTTTGTTTGTTTTTGTTCTCAGGTAACTATACTACTTAGCTGAAGACCAAAGGGAAGCAGAATTTCTTTCTTATTGTTTCTTTTTCTTTAAAAAAAAATTCTTGTTTATTCTACCACAGTTGTCCCAATTTTGCCCCCTTTGCCCTCCTCTGTCCTGCTCACCCTACCCCCACAGTCCGTCCCCACCCCTTTGTCCATGTCCATGTCCATGGGTCATTCATACATGTTCTTTGACTAATCCCTTTCCCCTTTTTCCACCAAGAATTTCTTTATTACCAAGGTGCCAGACTAGTCAGCTTGCACATTATCCAAAGTTTGATTTGGCTCTTGCCTGCAGGACTGAAACCACAGCTTATGTGGGGAGGCAGAATTCAGCTGTAGGGAAGAATTTCATAAGCAACAAACTCCAGGTAAAGCCACACATTCTTATGTGTTGTCAAAAGGCCCTCTTATGAATATTAACTCACTCTCGGATTCTCCTGTGGTTTAGAGAGAGTCACTGTAGATTTTATCTTCTTATACAGTCCCTGGTGGCCTTGGCATGTCCCTGAATGATATCCTGCCTTAAGTGAAAGCTGGAGGTCACTGCTGGAGCCGCTGGAATGTGCAGGTTGGCATCCACGGGCCTACTGGCTGGAGAAACCAAAAGCCTGGGTTCTAACCCCAAACCTCGTCTGCCAGTGCTCAGCCAACAAATTTATCCAGTAAAGAAAAATACATTCGGATGCCTTGAAAGTTTAGCATCTGCTTCTCGTTGGCTCATGCTGCTTTAGAAAAACATTCGGAAGTTTCCATTGGATTTGGATGAGACAGAGATGGCATATTTTCTGCATCTCTGGAAGCCTACACCACCCCATTTGGGGAGCTTCATTTGCATGCACGTCGGATGCAGGCTGACTGCCTCGGACTGCACCTTTGAGCAGATCCGATGGGATCCCCACATGCATGTAAATGAACCTCCCTTAGTCGGAGCCTCACTCCAGAGAGGCAAAGAGCAGGCTTTTCTTGAAACTTCTTACCTCGACAATCTCACCAGACACCACAATAAGGAATTTCTTTTTTCTAGCTTGTGTATGTGTGTGCCAGGAGGATGCCACGTAACTTGGTTTTCCAGACTGAGGTAATTTATTTAAACATGGATTATTTGAAAAATGGGAAGGGATACAGGGCTTGATTTTAATCCCTGCTAACACAGAGAAAAGAATGCTCGTGTCACAACTCAGTGAGTGTAAAAATTAAAAAATGCTGAGACTATTGTTTGAATACAGGCAAAATAATTAAAATTATTATGGAATAATCACATATCACACAACAACCTCCCACTCTTAGGAGCAACAATCCAAAGCAGCTCCTCCGAAGCGGGCCCAAGGGCAGAGGTTCTGTATATCATTCAAAGACCATCTGTCGTGCAATTCCTGTAGCGCCTTTGCCCTATTCTGAGGGCAGGCTGAAATTTAGTCCTGGCAGTTCTCTTTCCATTTGCTAACAAACAGCAGTGATGGCAGATAAATATGGCAAACAATAGGCGTTTGTAATGAACTGGAAAGGGATGGGGAGTTTTGGAACCAGCACCAAAATCGGAAGTTGTGGGTTCTGTGCTGGGCTCCTGAGACCCCCAGGGCCAGTGCTTGCCATGTGGCAGCTCAGGCAGACATCTGCAGTTTGAGCGAGGCTTTGGTGAGCCCAGCCAACCTACAGAAAGCCTGATTTAACTAAAGTTCTTTTATTCTTTAAAAAAATCACAAAAACTCAAGGCTAGTACGTATGTAAGTATGTATGTATGTAATTATCTATTTATTTGTGCTTCAGGCAAGTCAAATCTTGCAAATAGTTCCAAAAGCTTTTTAGTTTTCAGTCTTGTCCCTCTATAACTCCCCTCACTTATGTATTCTCGTGCCCTATCTCATTTTATGGTTTTATGGGAACTGTTAAAGCATAATCTTGATGGTTATTCTCAATATGGTGTTTACTTTCATTGTTTTAGAAGTACAAATTTGAGATTTGATTGTTTGATGTTGAATCAGGGAGGCCAAGATATAATTACATTAATCTTTAATAATTATAGTTTTAATTCACAAATTAGTAGTATCTGAGGATCTCTAGATTAAGACTGTTGTTTTGAATGTTCATAGCAATGTAGAATTCTGACCCAAATTTTCTTGTAAAATCACTTTTCTGTGAACTACATGTACATACATACATGTATATACACAGGCTCATATACCCAGCTATTCCTGCTTTATTTCTACCTTTTTTTTCCTTCCTCACCTCTCTCTCTCTCTCTTCCTCCCTCTCCCTCTCTATTCTCTCTCTTTCTCTTTCTCTCTGTCTTCACCACACATATATACACAGAATTCATTAGTCAAAAGTGTCTGTAAGGCATCATGGCAGGTTGAAGAACTGATCACATAACAAGTAGAATAGTGTTTTTGCATTAGGCATAGAACTGAATCTTTAGTAATTTTAATTTCTGGTTGAAGTAACAAAATGGCTGTTCCAGCTCATCCTGTAAAATTAGCACTTCGTGCTAAGGAGGACACTTGTCTGAATTGATGAGGAACCCATGTGGACCTTAAATAGCAAGGCCATCCTGTGTGGTATGTGGACTCTGGGGACAGGTGGCGTTTGTGTAGTTCGCAGTTCAGGCCATTAACAGGAACTGCAGCAGGGTGGGTGTAGAGAAGTTCAAGGCAAATTTCAGTCCTCCATTACTGAAATTATTAAAAAGCAAGGAGCTGATATGGGATGCTCTTCCTGCACCACCTCCAACTTTGCTTCTCACCAACACTTCTACCAGCGTGGCGTGCCCAGCTCCAGTGCTGAAGCCATATTGGAATCCAAGCAGGTTTTTATTTCCACCAGTACTTTGCAGCAAGCATAGTTTTAAAGTCAAAACAAATTAAGTGATTTTTAAAAATTCTACTTAAAAGGTTAGCATTTTAGAGCCGCAAGGGATTTTAGAGAATTATTTGGTTTATAGATGAGGCCAATTGAAACTTTGAAAAGTTACATGATTTTTCCTGCATCATTCAGTAGAGGAACAAGAAGTACATATATTTGGGGCTTTCCAATCCTACGTCAGTGCTTTTCGTCACACCACACTGTCCCTTCAGCTCTTGGTAGCACAGGTCACTGAATCATGCTGGTGGTAATTTAATGTAGTGTGCTAGTGATATTCATGCAGTTACGGGACTGAAGGTCTGAACCCCCTACCTTTAGACGAATGCATGCTAATAGTACAGAAATAAAGCAGACAACTGAGACTTCTCTTTGGTCTTTGAGAATGATTGCCAAGCCTCAGTATGTCTCCAGTTACTCTGAGTTTGTGACATTTTAATTGGTTCTGCAGGTTACTAATTTATTACCTATTCAGCTGTTGGCAAATAATATACAATTCATGTTATCTGATTTCTAGACAGTTGTTTTTCCCCCTACCACTCCAACATTTTTTCTTTTTCTCCAAGGGTGGGGAAAATCCTCCCAGTTCATATGGGATAATTTTGTCCCATGTAATTTCTTCCCCACGCAGCGGTGTTCTGGTGCCGGCCTGTAGCAGCCCACGAGAGCCAGTCATTGTTAGGAATTTTGCATGTCAGTCATTGAATTGCTAGCAGCTTTGAATTGACCACATTGGAGTATTTACACCACATGAATTGGCAAACTTTCAAGTCTGGGTAACCCTCTCCAGAGAGCTGTTTGTTTAACATTCACCAGCACATGACTGCTTCTATCCTTACCTTCCTATAGTTGCTGAGATCAAGAGGTGAATTAAAAGAAAGGTTAGAGTTTAGTACTTCTACTGCTGGGGAATGACCAGTGAGACAAAAATAAACAACTTATAGCAAATCTATGTTAACCAAACAATAGTCTGACAGCACTATCTTTTTTTATTACTGTATTAGTAACAATGACTAAATTGGAGATGCCGAGAAATATTTATTTTTAGATCTGTCTAGAAGTGTCTCACTACTAACATAGACAATATTTTACAATACCTGAATCATATCAATGTATGTTACCAGAAAGGAAGTGATTCAGACTACTGAATAAATTCACCGCATCTCCATAATATGTCTGTGGGTTCTTACTCTTTCCTCTTAGATGAGGAAATGAAGGCCCCCGGTTATGTTAGCTCTTGTGAAGAGTAATATCTCAACTGAATATGTCATTAAAATTAAAGTAATTTAAAATACACTTAGGGAAGGCCTATTATGTCTAAGGCACTGGACAATAAGAGCCCAAGTAAATTAATGATAGTAGGAATAGTCCCATGCCCTCTAATTCTTTTTTCAAATTCAAAACAATTTCATGTACGTTTATTTCCTCCACAATGAGGGCTGAGCATGTTGGCTCTCCATTCACAGGCTCTCAGTTACATTATCTCCTTTTCTCCCTCCTTTTCAGAGTCTTTACAACAAATGAGAAAAGAGTTCTATATGCTCTTAGGCCAAAATTCTGAGAGGATTAAACAGCAGTGGGTGGCAGCTGGTCAGTTTATCAGACAACTCTAATGTGGAGATGTTCCTAAAAAGAGAGTGGAGATTTTCCATTCTGCCCTGGGAGCTGGCCCATGCTTCCAGGGCAAGTGCAGGCTTGGTCTCTGCCAGACACAAGTAAAACTGGAATGCATGCTGAAAGCAGATGCTGTTAAAAATCAAACAGGGATCTGGGCTCCTCCAGAACCTCATGGGTAGTGAAGTCAGGACACTGAATAGAGGGTTTAAAAATCAACAGCTGGGTCAACTACACAGTTACCAAACCTGGCTAGTAAATTTGCCATTGCTTGAAAACCCGTGTGCAGCCAATATGTACGTTACTGGGTCATATTTTATCTCATGGTGCTTCCTCTTCTGTCCTCCCATTTCAATTTGAGTGATAAGGAATGGGCTATCTGAGCACCACTTTTCTTAAAGATAAAAAATATAGTAAAAACCCTAACAGCTGGCAATGTTTTGCACTGGAAAGTATACATCTAGAATAGAGGAGACCTGAATTTTTGTTCTACTTCTGTTATGGGCCAGCCCTGTGACACTGGACCAATGACCTAATCACTTAAAGCCTCAGTCAACTCACCTTTAAATGGGATTAGAACTAGACTACGTGCATCTACCATAGGCTGGTAATTCTTTAGTACAAACATTTGGAACCCCTTTTCTTTTCTCCCCACCACCTACATTCTCTCCACATAACTTATTTATTTTTACTTCTCCCACACCTCTTGGAACATTCTAAATGAAGTGTGCTTTCTTTATAGCCATCATTCTTAAAGAGTGCTCTCCAGACCAGTAACACTAACATCACACAGGAACTTGGAAATGCAGCTGTTAGACTTGATCCTAAATCTGCTGAATTGGAACCTTCTTAGGTGGGGCCCAGCAATGTGGGTTTGGACAACCCTTCCAGGTGATCCTGATGGACTGTTTCAGACACTCAGATTGAGGGGTGAACATGAGGAGGGGAATGGTAAATGTGAGGAGCAGTTGTCCTGAAATCCCTCTGCCTATTAAGTCCCAAGTTCTCTTAGTAGTTGAAGCATAATAACATGTATTGTGCTTTTTACATTTCAGTATTTTCACTTTAAGTTCTCATGTGAGACTTGGAGCTGGCAGCTAGAATAGTGATGAGGAGAGGCTGTGATACTCCGAGTAGGGACCTCGCAACAGAACACGCTAATTTCCATTCAAGGAGAAATGTGGTCCCTGCTCCAAGGCCACATTCTCTGGGGTGTGGTGATGGGCAGAGCCCCACCAGTGCCACACATGGACTTTGCTCCTCTCTGATTTGGATCAACAATCTTTTCTGAGGAACTGTGGATCCGGCAGACCCATAATCACATATCTCAAACAATGACAGGTACCACAAGGGAAATAATTTTCGAATTTAAGTCACCCAAGTCAGTGACCAAGTAAGTTACAACTATAGATGGAAAAACTCTTGTTTCTGCAGCTCATGGGAAAGAGGAGCCTGCTGACTGGGAATTACTTACTCCCAAAGTCAGAAGGGGCTGCAGAATAGTATGACATATGGCCCTCGGGCCTCTCACTCCTGTGATTGGCAGGTCACACTCTCTGGTTTTCTGACTAAGGCCTGTCACAGTTGAAAAGACAGCTAGTGAAATGGTTTTCACTCCACTGAGGGCTATGCCACAGGTCACCCAGCGCTGCCACCCTAACAGTGAAATGCTGTAATGCGTCTGGGTTAAGGACAACACTTAGAGTAGTTTTGCTCGGCTCCGTGTTGCTGCTGGATGAAGTGGTTGCCAAGTGGACTAATGGAAAGAAGAGGACGTACTACAATCTGTACATATCTGCTAAAGCCGACAGGATGATGCTTTATTTATTAGCATGCTTAGATGGAAGCTAGAGTCACAGCTTAGTAAACATAAGAAATGAGTGTGTTCAAAATAGCTTGTTTTGGACAAGAATTAAGATACAAATAAGAGAAATATCTCATTAACATACTGATTAAGTAGGAAATTTATAAGGAAGGTCTAGAAAATCAGGAGTGTCTTACAGGGCAGAGATCTGACCTGATTTGATAGAATCTGAAGTACATTTGGCAGCAAATCTCGGCAGAGTTTCTCTGGCTTGTACATGAAAGCATATATTCATATTAATGCAAAGACATATGTAATTATCCTTAAAATGGAATTATATAACATTTAGAAATGAATAAATGTATACACTTTGGAATTGTTTATTGTGACATCTCTCATTGTGTGTGTGAGAGAGAGAGAGGCCACTTTCATCAGTAACTGTGTTCTGGGGACCAGGAGAAGGATGTGGATTATCGTTGCAGATTATTCAATGTTACTACTTCATAGAAGTTGAATGGTAGGGAGCCACGTCTCTGTGTGTTTTTCTTAAGCAACACTTCCCTTCCCCCTTTCTGATTTTTCTTTTTTTTCCTTTCTTTATTAAAAGAATTTAATCTTGAATTGGTGCTCAGATTTGTTTTGGGACATGATTTGAAAAACAGAAAATAATGTCACATCTGATAACATTGGGAAAACATACCTTTAAAGGGATTAAAAATATCTAAACCGCATAAATATAAGTATCTAGCTTTAAAATCTTCATTTCATCCTATTTCAGAGGGCACATTGATTTTTGCGTGTCGTCCTTGGTGCAGCTGTTGAGATCAGGAGATACTACAGTTTGTTCATCATAGGAAGGGGTGCATGGGATGGCCAAGGAGCAAAGTGCACTGAGAAAAGTGTATATCCTGCCAAAGGAAAATAATTCTGTGAAAATGGGGGTCTCTTTGTCTCACTTTGTTTGTTTTTTTAAAGTTTTCAACACTTTCTATTATTTTTATTTCTCACAATTGCAACAAAAAATAGGCTTTGATTTCAATGTTTTTAACTTTCTGGGTGATGTATAATGTATATATTTTAATTAAAGATCAAACACTGGCAAATGTCCACCTGGTAAAAGCCAGTTGACAAGTTAATAAAACAGAGTGCTTTTTATTCTATATAATCAAAGCTAGTTATTTTCTGCTTTTATTACTCCAGTGAAAACAATTAATCTGAATTTTCATAAATAGGTTTAGATTTAATTCATATTGTAGCTCACAGCAGGGACCCAAGCTCAATTAGTATTTTCTTACAGTGAGACATTTTTTTTTTCTTAAAGTAACAAATGATCACCCTTCATATTAAACGTTTTAAACAAATCCACAATTTGTGATTGGTTGTCTCCCGACATGGATGTTATTATCTAGTGGTTGTTTGATGATATCCACTTATTTATAGGGTTTATCACTATCTAATTTGGCCAGATAGGTGATCTTTGTTCAGGATGTCCTCCGCTTGCTGTCTGCCTGCCTGGTCTCTTAGTAGCTGTTTTCCCTGGTGTTCATTCTAAGCTACATTTTCTCAGGTATTTTGCTCTTGGCTGTGTACACGTGAGGTCAAATGACAAAAAAGTTAAAAATCCTCCTATCAAGTAAGTAAATGTTCCACCTGGCTTACCAAGTACCTTTGTTTTCTTTAACAAACTGAATTCTGTCAGATTAGTTGTGCATGTGGGTATAGCCTGACTATACAATGTCAGAGGGAAGAGGTGTCTGTATTTCTAA
Organism: Macrotus californicus; assembly: GCA_007922815.1. NCBI lineage: Eukaryota > Metazoa > Chordata > Mammalia > Chiroptera > Phyllostomidae > Macrotus > Macrotus californicus. The sequence continues at coordinate 26,753 of VMDR010007996.1, forward strand.
GGGATACATCTCACCTTGGTCTTGAGTTCCATAATTATTCAAGTTGTGGCTTTCTCTGTCCTTCTACCATGAAACTATCTATGTTCCAAAAGTGGACAGACTGAAGTAGGTGGAGAATTCCATCATCTGCCCTTTTGGTTTTCATTCAATTGGCAACAAGGCTGTTTATGCCCAATTCTACTGTAGAGTTCACAGGCAAGAGTAGGTATTTACTTTGAAGGGTCTTAGGAAGCTGTGTACATGATACTCTAGTTTTTTCACACTCCCAGGACATATTTAGTTCTGGATGTTTAAGTAAATTGGGATAAGTTGTACAGCTTTGTCCTAGTGTGTAGAGTTAGATGAAAATTATTAGCAATTCCTGGCCTGTATTGATTTCAAGTACTAAAAATTCTGTAAGTCTTTAGTTTCTAGTTATACTTAACCACTTTATTTTTATTTTTTTGGTGAATACTGTGCCAGTCTTCTAAATTATGACCTATTTCCTGAGACAGCTAATGTCTTTTTTTCCCCTTTGAAAGACCTTTTTAAAGAACAGTATATAAATATGCATCTTAAAATAGTTTTCTTACTATGGAATTAAAGTTTATTGTAGAAAATATAGATTAGCAAAAATAAAACAATCAAAACCACATTGAACTTTGCTGTCTACAAATAAGCATACTTAATATTTTGAGGGATTTACTTCTAGACATTTTTCCTTATGCATACAAAAAAAACTACTATTTCTTTATTGGGGCTGAAGGGGTTAACAAGGAAAGAGAGAATTATTTTACTTCTTGCTTACATTTTCAGCTCCCTCAAGGTCCCCTCTTTAACAGACTGTCTCTGGAGTGATTCAGGATGCTGAAGCAGTTGATCACTGAATAAATCTTCCCTGACTCTGAAAATGTTACAGTATTATGCAGCGCACACAACGCGGGTTGCAGCTGAGCTGCTCTGTGGCCAGAGATGATCTCTGGGTAAAGAAACTGCCTGGAATTACCCAGGGGAGTTTGCATTTCAGCAGCGAAATCGTGAACGCAGAAATGGAATTGAGTGACTTGCTCAAGATTTGGGCCATATAGACACTAAGAACGGGCCCAGGGAGTGTAAGATAAAAGAAACCTTGGTATCTTTGGATTCAAGGAAGAGAAGGGCACCTTTTAAATGTCACTCATTAGAGACCCCTAGAAATGGGCCATTTCAAAGACATCACCAAACTGCAGGCAGGGTGGAATGTTCTGGAAGCCCCGTTCCTCTTGGAGCCACCGAGAATGAGAAAGCCATGTAGCATGAGGTAATGTCTGCTTCAGAGCGTTGAAGAGCTTCAGATGTCAGCCCGTCTTTGTGTTGATATTGGGATGTGGGAGATGGGGAAAGAATACTTCAAAATAAATTCACCTAGAGGTCAATTTCCACAGCATTTGGGCAGTAAGAAGTCAGTTTTTACACTTGGATTTAAAGGAATATTTTCATGCCATTCTGACCATCTGAGTCACTTTGAAACATACCCCTCCAAAGTGTGAGCTACTTGTCTTATTCAATTTTGTGTTTCCAGTGCTGAAGCAAGCCCTTGAAACATATTAGGTGCCCAATAAAAACATCCTGAATGAAGAATTGAGTGGATGTATATATACTAGTTAACAATGATGTAGGATTAGCTATAATTTGTGAAGGACATGGCCATTTGCAGCAGAAAATACTTTGTGTACCATTTTTGCTTCATGGATCAACAAAAGTGAACCCTTAAGACGTGGACAGTATGGTGTAGTCTGCAGAGACTCCAAACTGCCAGCCTCAATTCAGTATGCAGTTGTGTTTTCCAGGGGGCGAGGCAGGAGAAGGGATGGCAGAGACGGCTCACGGTTTTAGGACTATTCACAATGTAAATGCCTTTGGATAGAATATTTATTTTCTTATACACACTTAACTTCTGTTAAAAGACATTGTCCTATACACAAATTTACTTGTCTTGCTTGTGAGGTATTTGAACTTGAAGCCCTTGGTGTGATGCAAAGCTTCCTGTACACCAAGTATATTGAATCTGACTCTCCTGGGGGAGAGGAGTTAGGAATTTATAATTTTTTGAAAAAAAGTTCTGCAGGTGATTTGAGTACAGGTGGTCTGCACACAGGCATTTGGTATGGAGAAAGGTATAACGTGACTTTTCCCTTTTTCTATAATTTATGTGAACCATTTAGTCTTAATGTCCAATTACTATGCAGTGTCATAACAATTACCACATGTATGTTGTTAAGTGTGTGCCTGATTAACTTTATTACAGGTTGTATTTGAAATAGCAGTAACTGTACCTACATGGGGTCTCAGTCTTCAGAGATTTTATGAGCAGGATATTAGAAGCATTAAAGGGAGCATAATTTAGGGCCAAACTTTAGCAGCATGGCTTTCATAAGTTTTTACATATATACCTGTGTGGAAAGTTAAGCTGTAAATTGTCATCGTTTTAAAAAAATATTTTTAATCTGGTGGAATATTGTTATGTCTGTCTTGACACTTGGGGTTTTCATTTCCTTTGTAATAAATTTGGGAGAAAGGAAAAAGGTGATCTACAAGTGTGGAGAATAAGCAAAATTCTGTTGTGTTCGCAGTCTCTTCTTTTCTAGGAGGTTGTTCTAAAATCAGGGCACATTCTGGTGCCCGCTGATCTCCCTGGTGCTTATTGGGTGTGGCCATGAAAGCCTGACCCAGAAGCCATATTGAATTCAAAGATTCATTCCAAGGAAAGGAAGAGCATTTTGTATAGGACAGACTCTACAATGACCAATGCACCCCTTGTCTGAGACAGGCTTTTACTACACCAGCAATTGCTGGGCACCACTTGATTATGGCACATACCATGCCAAATAGGACACTTTCTGGTCCTGAAGTCAAATTTTAGCATTCCAGTAAGAAAAGAGAAAAAAGAGGTGAGCTGAAAGAATAGCATGGATAAAATAATTATACCACAAAACAAAATTCTGAAGACAATTATTTTAAGTAACTGTTGAGGATGGTGGATGGACAAGGAGGCACTGTCCCAAATGCCACAGGAAATAGAACTATGACTGCTTTCTCCTTCAGGAATTCACAATTTGTCAGGCTTTTCCTGGGTCTGGCTATCATGGGGTAACAGTGGAACTCTCTCTTCCTGAATGACTCAGCCACTCACTGACACTAAGCCACCTAGGTTTAGTAAAGAGCTGGCACTACAACAAAAAAAGAATATGTCCTGCGCTAGCTTCCTTTTCACCTTGAGTGATCTTCAGGGAAGCAGTGATGCTTGTGCAAAGCACGGATTTGGGTAGTCAAGCCCACCTGACTTCACATTCCAGTCTTGATAACTTCTGGTGTGAACCTGAGCATGTTATTGCAGCCCTAAGAGCCTTTGCTTCTACAGGTAATAAATGAAGATGATGATATCCACCTTGTAGTGTTTCTTTGAGGATTGAGTTAGTGTATGTACAGTGCCTGTCATGTGGTCAGGTGTCAGTATGGCTATTTTCCTTTGCTAGGGGCTGTGGCGGTGGCTCATAGTTACCCTGACCCCAGAGTGGCAGTCCAGATCCTGCGCCTGTGGGACCAGCTCGGCTTTCCAGGGGAGGTGATCCTTTGCAAATCAACTCTCTCCTCCTCCTTCAAAGTGTAACTGGACAATTCTCCATAACTAGAGACACTGATTTGGATCTGGAACTACGTACATCTTACTAGAAACACACTACTTGTCTTCTCAGCTCTACTCCCCATTAATGTGCAATAGAGGCATGGTGCAAAAACTGCTGCTTTCTTGGGCAAAAAGAGGGAGAAAGAGAGTCATTGAGTGCCAGGACCTGCTAGGGTTCAAGGTTAGGAGATGAATTTTGGTTCTTTTAAGAACCAGCAGTTGTTTACAGCAGAGGATTTAAAGGGAAAAGATTAGTCAAAGATATTTTACTGCAACTTCCCTGAAGGATGTCTCATGTTGCCTTCTGTCCACATTTGGTCTTGTCTTTGGCTAATCCTGTGACAGTTTGCCCTTCCAGTGATTTGCTGTGATTCTTTGCACTGTTAACTGTTTCACACGTTTACTTCTTGTTTCCTCTCAGAGACTGTAAGCTTCTGGAGGGCAGGGAAGAATTTTCCATTTCTTAGGCTATTCTTTCAGATCTCATCAGGGGCCCTGTGCATAAATACCAGCTGAAGGAACGAGTGCTCAAGTTTCTAAATGGCTGTTGGGTGCAGTCAATGAGTCCTTATTATAAGAAAGACTTAAAAAGACTGGAATTTATTGGGAGAAAGATGCTTGCTTTATTAACTTTCCTGGTCACCTGCATTCAATGCAGAATATTCAACATGGACAAATCTTCACTTGCTAATTTTAGGAAGTGACGTCTGCAATGGTGGGGAGAAAACCAGACCAGAAGTCATCCCTGCTTTTTCTTCTAAGAAGAGGTGTGACTTTTTAGACAGTTCACTTCTGCACTCTATCCTTTGGCTTTTTAATCTTTGAAATGGAGATGCCATAATACATAATGTCTATGTCTCTGAGCCTAAGTTTTTACTATCTTTCAGTGTTCTGAGGTCTCTGTTATGACATGAATGTGCATTATGTAGTCCCATAGCTGTCTGGAAAGGTGTAGAAGTTGAATTATTTATCCTTTTAAAAAATCACATTTCTAGTAAATAATTTTTATTATTGTTGCTTATTTTAATAAAATTATAGAAATATTGTCTGATAAATTTAGTGTTTGGGTCAATGAAGATTTTACCCAACTTGAGGATTCAAAAAAGTTACTTTTACAAAAATGCCTTTCGAGTATTTTCTATGAAGAATATTTTATAGCATTTTATAATTATGTTTTTAAATTATGTCTTTAATAAAAAAAAACCTCAATGCTGTAAACTCAAGCTGTAAAAGGTAGAGAGATTAAAAAGAAATCTAATATCTAGAATAAATATATTTTTCCTGGTAAAATTATAGACAGTATTATGAATGTTCTGCCTGATTAACTTCCGATTACAACATTCTAATTGGAAAAGTCCTTCAGGTAAAATAGGACAAGCTGTAGAATAATAGCCTGAGAGGCATGGCTTCATGGACATAGTCAGGCATTAAGTATTCTGGCTTGCTCCTGGGGTGTCGACTTCTGGGCTGGAGGCTTGTAGGGAAACAGTGAAAGTTCAGTAGATTCTGTCCTCAGAGCTCTTATATTTTTATGTAGAACTTGTAATTCCTACACAGTATAATATCTATATATATGTTTACCCACCTAGATCTATCTATCAAATGAGTAAAAACCCACCCAATCAAACTCTCATTTTAAAAAGTGAAACATAAAATAGTAGCCTTGCAATTTTTTTCCAAAAAATTTTCAAAGTTCCACTTGCTCTAAACATTTTATATTGGCTATCTGCATTGGAAACCAGTTATTGACATTCTGATAACTCTTGGCCTGCCCAGACTTTCTCGTTTTAGCTGAAAGAACACAGAATTTGCCTGAAGACATCTTTGAGTTATCCTATAAACATGGGTGAGTTCCTCTAAAAAACAATCAGAAGGAAAAGAAAATGCAGAAAAGATACAAGCAAATTATCCTGATTTCTTGTAGGCCACAGACCAGACTTTATTTCTAGGCCTAGTGAAAAATTTTGCATTTATTTATGTATGGTCTGCTTTGTTCCAAAAAGGATTTAAGGTTACTCTCTGTTCTCTGTTTTTAGTTCTCAAGTGGAACTAATTTGAGCAAATCAGCCAGATAGTACAAAGTGGGTCCTATGTTGAAAATGTGGCAAGCACCCAACTGTCACTGAGAAATTAGAAGGGTGCTGAAAAGCCTTCTGAAGCTAGAATATTTTCCCCCATTGACCTTCCCATTATCAGATTTCATTAGAATCACTTCTTAGGAATCTTCTGTAGACAGGCATTTTAACTGGGTTAAGATGTTACCTGGGAGAGGTGCCAAATAAACTAATCTGTGTTAATGCGTTATATATCTGATTAATTCATGGTTGCAAACACAGTGCCTCAGGGGCCAGGCCAGTAGCTTTCGGGAGGGCGGCTAACTGGGGAGGGCAGGACAGGAGTGGTAGGCCTGGGGCTCCTTTCCAGGCAGCTGTGGCTCAGCCCCTGTGAGGTCCAGGCAGCTGGTTGGCTTTACTTTTAAAAACATTATTATTTGGAATATCCTGATTTCTAAATGTTGATAACTGATTCATAATTTTTGAAAACGGTGCATGGTCTTAAAACAAACTCTATCTGGCCACCCTGATTTGGTCAGGCTCATCAGCCTCCAATTTCCTACCTCTGGATTAATGCGTTCATTAGTCATGTTGTGTCCTTATGGCAGGTCTGGCAGTAGGTGACTGTTCTGAATGTTCTGATTGAGGGCCAGGGTGAGAAGAGGTCTGCAGATAACACCCAGTACCTGGGCTGTGGGATATGGGGGCTCAGGGGCAGGACTCGGGTCCTACAAACCAGATTGGAGTCAGGTCTGAAAGAGGATGAGGTGTAGAGGAAGGCTGGATGGGGGCACGTCGTCATTTATTCAGTCTGAGGTGAGACCCTGAATGCCTTGGGGGCTTCAGTACACGACATTCCATTTCCTTGGCTGTTGTTAGTCATTCAGAGAACTCTGTGTGTTCTTTGGTTCTCAAGGTGCTCCTCAGTAGAGCTGATCCTGGGAGTCCTGCCTTATCAGCAAACAAACAAACCCCCTATGAGATCTTCTGGCTGCTTCTCAGCCAGAGGGTTTAGAGAAACACAGGAGGACACTTTGAAGAGTGTCTTCTTGCACCGGAGTCAGCCAACAGTTGGCCTTCAGGAGAAATGCAATCAATCCTTCAATTTAGGACCCAAAATATAATTTTCAAACAGTTCCCAAAGTCCTCGGTGACAGTGTGGCACTTATGACAAGGAGACACTGATTAAGCTAGGTTCAGTATGAAAGATCTTCACTGTGCCACAGCCATGGACCTTAGTGGGAGACACAGGTATCCTAAGAAGTGGCACTTGACACAGAGTCTGGTGGCCATGGTAGGGAATTTTGTGCGTAGTAAGTGAGAAGGTACAAGGGGGTCAAGATTCTCTAGAACAAGATTAGCATCTGAGAAGTGGCTTGTTCTGTTTTTCATCCATGGAAATGTAAGACGATATAAAGTTCTGGTTTTCCTTTTGTTTTTTTTTCCCCCTTCATGGTCTGGTCATTAGGGGGAGCTCTGTGCCTGACTAAGATTCTGAGATGCTTTGGTTCAGCAGGCATCTGAAATTTTCAGAGAACTCACAGATCTCATTTTATATTCTTTTTCATGCTCTGCCTTTGTCCTGCAGCAACAAGTGATCGCTTTAGGACGCTATTTCAGGAATGGAGATGAGAGGTCACTGGGGCCGAACAAAAGAGAAGTGGTTGGAGTTGATTTTGGTATTTGGGGACAAGAGGAATTTCTGTAGGAAAAGTAATTATGTGTGAATGGGAGAAAGGAAAAGAGAAAGGGAAGGGAGGAAGGAGGGAGAGGGGGAAAGAGGGGAAGATAAATTCTTCGTTATTATGAGATGAACTCTACATTTGTGACTTGAGTGAGTCTTACAAGCGCTGGACCACTGCATTTTCTTTTCTTAGACTCTGATTATAGTCCTGGGTTAATCATCATGTAGCGGCTGATCGGCTGACCAGAACACCCACTGGAGTTAACTTTAGAACAATTAATGATAGCGCATTGCTCGGCAGCTGACAAGTGAGTGTTTGGAGTGATTGCATCCACAGCCAAGATTTTCATGGTCCCTTTTGGTTTGTGCTGCCGGCTTCAATGGATTGACTTAATCCCCAGTCAGTGCAAAGATCTGGAAGTATAAGCAGGATCTGTAACTGTTCTGTAACTGCACACACAGAAACACCGTGCGTGTTGCCTTTGTAATAAGAAGGGATATATGCTCTGACATTCTCTCTCTGGCTCCACTCTTCTGTTTATTTTCATTCTCATCAGTTAGGAGGGAATGGAAGAGAGAGTAAGTAGCAAATGCGGTAGACTATGTTAATTTACCAGCTGTTTTTGCTAAGCAAATTAACAACAACAACAAAAAATTTTGGCCAAAATAAAATATAGATTTTGTTTATGGCATTCAGTGGTCCAGATAACCCTAGGCTTTCACTAACATCTATATGCACATTTCCTAAATGGCAGTATCTGCAAAACTTCTCAGGCATTGGGGTGGGGAATAATATTTCTTTAAAATACTTAGGAGAAGTGAAAGTCATTTCAAAGGACTTTAATTGTCGTGGAGTGATTCCACTTCCCATTTAACTTTTTCTGCCTCAAGGTCCCCTTTACACAGACTGTCTAAGGCATGATTTAGGTTTTTGGAAGCAGCTGATAGCGGCATAAATCTGGCCAGACAGGGAGGGTGCTATGGAACTGGCAGTACACCCTGCTAGCCTGTATGCCTGAAAGTCACAGGAAGCACTCTGGGATGAAGCAGGCAGGGACTGCTGGGTACCCCGACCAATGCAGATAAGTATTCACACAAAGAAGAAAATGTTTTTTCACGTATTTAATTTAAAGGGGTCCAATTCCAGGGTGATTTTGGCCCCAACAGAAGCAATGTTAGAAAGGCCTTGGGTGGTGTTCCTCAAAGTGGAGTCTGAGAAATCCAGAAGGTAGTGGGTTGGCAGGTGCCTCAGTCTCACCTCTGACCTACTGCATCACCTCTGACCTACTGCATCAGAGCAAGGGAATGTTTGCTTTAAAAAGTGTCCTGGTTGATTCTTGCACACTGAAGTTTGCGAGCTGCTGCTTTGGGGACTCAGTGTCCCTATCCTGAGAGGTTAGCACAAAAAAGGGAGGGGGCAGTCCCACATTTATCCAGTGACCTTTGTGTTCTAGGTGCAGTTCTCTTGCCCTTTAGGGTTCAGGGGCCACCCTCATAGTATCCTCAAGTGAGAGTAACACCAGGGAAGATATGGAAGCACAGAGAGGTTAAGCAAATCGTTCAAGGTCACAGAGCTGGTAGGAAGCTGAGCCAGCCCTGGATTCAAAAGCTAGTGCTCTTCTCACTAAAGCAGGAAATGGAAGATTTTTAATTTCCTTGTCAAGGAATGTCTCCAGACATCACTCATTATAACATGGCATGAATAGAGTTTAATTCCATTTAAAAAAATTTGTTCAGGCTCCTTTCAGCCTTTTGGGAGGGAAATCCTGACATCTGGCAGCTGTGGAAACAATCCAAGCTACCCCTCACACTTCATACTTTTCCTTGGGGCCGCTTGGGAAACTTGAGAGAGAGGAAAGATTCATGCTCTGTCTCCAGGGGGGCAGTTTAGACTCCACACTCCTTAAATTTTGTATTCGTAGCATCTCTTGTACCAATCTTTGGTTTTTAATCATTTGTTGAAATAGAAATAAAGCCTTTTCTTAGATGAATTTTAGGTCAAACTACTCTATTTGTAGGTTTGGCAGGATTCATTATTTTTCAGAAGATTTTAATTTACAAAAGAAAAGCCCTCTTTGAAGAGGTTTTCCCATGAGAATCTATCGCTAGTCAAGGACCCAGCCTCTTATTTTTTGAGATACTGATTTTAGAGCACCACACAAGTGCTTCTTAGTGAAATCTAACCTGCAGCATTTGTCTTTCAGATCAAGAGTGGAATCAGCACAATTCAGTGAAAAGATTATAGGCTCTGGAGGCTGACAGAAGCAAGCTATTGAACTGTTTGGGCACCTGTTTTCTCAGCCGTTAAATAGGGATAATAAAACCAACTTTACAGGGAGGCTGGGACGATTAAATGAGATAAAGCATGTGAAGTGCCATTCCAGCATCTAACGAATGGAAGGAGTCAAATGTCACTTCCTCTCTTGTTTTTGGAAGGTGGAAGAGACAGGCAGTGGCTATGGGCTGGGAGCCTGTACCACGTGGAAGCTTCATAGGGAGGGTCAAAGCAAAGGCCAGCAGTCCACAGAGACCAAAATGGTAAGCTCTTCACCTTTACTAGATGAGAATTGCGTTCATCTCAGTTTCTTTGGCTCCAAGCTACCCAGCCAGGTAGCGTCCTTCTTAAAGGTGCTTTGCAACGTGTAAACCTCCATCAGACCTACAGCTGACTGCCTGGTTCGTATCCCAGCTATGTCACTCATTCATTGTGTGACTTAGGGTGAGTTACTGACTCAATTTCTTTCTCTGTAAAAATGGAAGTTCACTTACTGAAAAGTACCAGCTAGGAGGCTAAGAGGCTGAGCAGAGTGGTGGCTGAGAGCTGAGTAAAATGCACAGCAGTCTCTCTCAGGTGTGGGCGGGGAGTTGATGGGTGGTCCCCACCAGGAAGAGGAGCTCTGGTAAATACCCTAGGACTTCATTTGGGTCCCCTAAAGCTAATCTTCTTTCTACCTGATGCTCTTCCTTTCACCATTCAAGTTGCTAGTGAATAGGTATTTGTAGTAGGTTAACCAAAGCCCACCACTCTAAACAACTGATGCCCAGATGAAAGAAAAGCTACTGTGTTGGTGAGGAGAGGGTGCTTCCCAGGGTTAGTACTCCCCTCCTCTTAGCCTGCCTAATTGGTGTTAACCTTTGGTAAATCACCACCTCTTCATCAGATCATGAGATCAGATAAATAGAAATGCAAGATTGTTATTCAGGTCTTGTAACTAAGTGGAAGTCCATGGAGTTGACATACACTTAGATATTTGTGGGCTACCCTGTAAAGGAATGTTAAAAACATTGTTAGTTAATTAAAAGGGCAGTGCTAACATAATTTACAATAATATGTTTTTTCAAACTGTGTTGTTTGTCTTAAACTCAGTATTTTCAGAATGCCATCCGTTGGATACTTTATTTCTTTGTTGACATACTAGAGTAAGATGTATATGACCATAATTTGATATTTGATCATATATGATCGGAATTCAAAATTGCTTTAGAATCCCAAAGTTGAAGAGTATATAGCTTAAGGTAGCATGCAATTTTTGTTTTATTGATTTTCTTTTATACATGAAAATTTGTCAGTATTGCGCATGACTGCCATCAATAACTTCTGTATTCATCAGAGATTGGAGAAGATTTTGAGTACAGGATGTATTAGATCTGGTAGAACAGGTAAAGTCAGAGTAAGATGGGTAAAACGTGCCAGGGAATCTCTGTAATTTCCTCTGTTTTGAGCAGCTATTAAAGTGAAATAACTGAGGAAGATGTAGTACTGACTTGAAGGCTTAAAATTTTTTAAACATATTTATATTTGGAAATAATGTCAAACTTACAGAAAGCTTAGAAGAATTAGAATAGTACAAAGAACACCATGAAGTCTTTAGCCATATTTACTCATTGTTAACATTTTACCCCATTTGCTGTCTTACTTGTGCTCTCTCTTTACATGTACATAACTTATACTCTATAATATGATGTATGTAAATGTATATATACTCAGACTATTTTGTTTGAACCATTTAAGGATCACTTACATACATTGTAGTCCTTTATCCCTAATACTTCTGAGTGTATTCTTAGCTCAGGG